>JAPCYP010000242.1:0-180705 GCA_035048595.1 Echinosophora koreensis
GCCTGAAGAGGTGTTGAATACTTGTAAAGCTATTGGTTTATAGTGGAGAAAACCTTCAGGTAGAAGGGACTGGAGGTAGCCCTTCGTTGGAAGAGAGTAAACCAGGATAAATCACTTGTGTGAATCTTCTTTCCCTGGCTTCTACAGTCTTTGTTTATACTAACTGTGTGGATTTGGATTTAAGTTTGTTAACTCTTTTGAAAAGCTATTTTATCTGTGTGTATTTATCTTGTTCTGCTTGCAAAAAGGTATAAGAAAAGCGGTTTTGAAAAACTGTTAAGAAACACAATTCAACCCCTTCTTGTGTTTCCCTATATCAACTTCATTTTCTAACTTGTGCAACTTTGCACATGTTATGAAATTATAAAATAGAAATGTTGTATTAGAAAGAGTAGCTTTTAAGCTTTCAAGAAATTGAATACACAACTTTCAATACAATATTTCTATTTTTGATTTCTTAACATGTGCAAAGTTGCACAAGTTAGAGAAAGCTCGATAATTGTATCGTGGATGAGCCACTGCTTTAAAAGCAAGATTCCTCAGAACCAAGGTAAAATCTGACAAACTGGCTTGCTCCCCAAGTTTAATGCAAGAGACTCTTAGACTTGTACACTCAAGACCAAGAACAATTGAGTTTACACTAATCAATTGCCCAGATAGTCTCATTAATCTTTAGAAAATACACTCTCAAAGTTCCTTTTCATATCATATGTTTTCTCGTATTTTCTGCCTCCACTCATCAACAGAGAACAACTTTATAAGGCCTAAAAAGAAACCATGGCATTAAGTCATGGCATTAAGTCGTTGAACAGCAAAGTGAAAGGCCATAAAGAAAAATGAATGTACAGAAACGTAAAAAGTAAGCATGTGAACGTTCAAAAGAAAGAATTCAAAACCATATCATAGATTTTAAAGAATGCATGTAAACGTTAGTATAAATATTAAAAGAATAAATACAATAATAATTTTATTTTATTGAGAACGTTCAAAACCATATCAGAGAAATAATTCTCTAATTATGCCACAATTAAAACATATTAATACATATATATTTATATATATTTAAAACCTAACATTTATATAATGTTCATAATCTCAGATTTTAAATTGATACTTTATCAGCCACAAATCTTTGGCAATAAAATTATAAAATCTGTTATGATTCCACAATAAATATTTTGTATAAGTACCAACTTTAAAAAGGTTTCAAAGTTCATTGAAAATATTAGAGGAATTTAGTTTTCCTTTTACTTGCTTCCATTATTCCAATAGATTAGCCTCCTAAGACCTATAAAATGAAAAAAAAAATTCCTAGTCTAAACAACAAAACAGTGAACAAACAAGTTAGTAATTAGCTAAAACTATTTCTAATATGATTGATTAACTAAAATTGATTCCCAAACGGCGTCAAAATTTTGACGGGTGTCTAATCCACCAAATTTACAAAACCGAGCCAAAAACCGTACTTATGGTAGTAGTAGTAGTGGAGGGAAGAATTGAATTCTATTGAGCATATGATCATAGATCATGTTAGACCCTCAAATTGTCATGCCATAGAACAAGAGGGTGTAATGGGGGTGCCAAACTCATAGGAAGACCCGACTCATAAAGTTTAAAGATTCCTTGACATGTTGGTGGCTGTCCAAGCTCGGTTGTGAGGGCTCCTTTGGTCGCTTCAAGACTTAAATCCAATTACTATATGTCGTAAAGTTGTTTTAACCGCATGACTTAGTTTACGGGCGAGTCGATACCGAGAGACAACCATATGCTTCGAAATATTTATTATGTTATGAAGTCAATGGCAAATTTTGGGTTGAGTTGTTTAAAAATTGATTGTTTTCCAAATAGATGCATGTTTTATATAAAGATAAATAATATGAGAGCATTACAAGTTGCAAGTTTTGTGGCATGCAGGTTTTGGGCTTGTGCCTTTTTTTTGGGGGATGTAATCCTTAGTTTTTATTCACGACCGTGTAATCTTTTGGTTGTTGTTTGACTTTGATGGATCATATTTTTAATATGATGTATTAATGAATAGTATTTTTATACTTTGAATTAATGTTCAATCCACTACTGCCAATTTTTATTCATCAATCTTTAGGGTATTCAATTTGTAAATTTTTACTAGAGGGTTAGTTTCACAACTGAATGTTTTAAGTAGCCAACGATAATATTTATTGATGTTCCAAAAAAATACTTGAGACCATTGATAATTTGTTACTGTTCCAAAAAAAAATCATTATATCATTAATGAGTTGTCGTTGTTGCTAATTTAGGTGATAAGGTTTACTGTGATAGTATTTCCTTGAGTCTTTTGAGTTTCTTTTGTTAACAAATCCAATGTTGCTATCAATTTTATCCCTAAATTATTGGCATTTTAAAAGATTATTATTTTTTCAATTACTTACATTATTTGTATAATATGTTATTACCGTCGAAGTGAAGTTTTTCAAAATAAAAATTGATTAAGTCCTATTTGAGATAAAGCATTTTATAAGATAGACTGAATGTATTAACAATATTATCTATTAAGAGTAAAATGTTATAGTTACATGATAAAAAAAAAAACTTGTAGCTCATAAAGCTAGATAAATGAAATGAGAATTGATAAATTACATTAAAAAGGACTCCTCTAACATTTTGTCTTAAGACCTCAAAAAATTTAGATAAAATCTTGGTGAAGCTCTTTTATAATAGGAGAACCAAAGTTCACCCAAACTTTTTGAAAATATCTTGTATAAAATTTATATAAAATTTCTTTTTTATTTTTAATGTATTACGTTATGTGTTAAACACTTATTTTAACTATTTTAAATTTTTGGTATAAGTGCATTTCATGATTCTAGCCTCACTACTAGTAGGACTTTCTTCCATGCTTCTATAAAAATAATCGATTATAATAGAATTGAAGTGGTGTTATTTTCATCACAAACTCATAAATACTAAGACATGATCAAAGGCCAAAAAGTCTTTGGTAATAATTTGTATGTGATGCTTTTAAATAATCGATTATAATAAAATTGGAGTGGTTTATAATAGAATTGGAGTGGTAGTTGTTTCTTCACAAACTCATAAATACTAAGACATGATCAAAGGCCAAAAAGTCTTTCATAATAATTTTGTATGGGATGTTTTGCCTTCATTACTTGAAGAATCGACACTCGTTGGTCCTGGCTGGAACTTGGTTTCCGTTAAATAAGGTTATAGGTTCAAGTCTTATGAAAAAAAAAATAGGCTTTGTGAAACTTTATCCCTATATATGGGTTTACCCGGCTTGACTCGAATTAGCATAAGTTCAATGAGACTTCCAGATATCGAAGATCTAGGAAAAAAACATTACTCGAAGAAAATTCATGAGCATATGTGACAAACCTATAGACAAACCTACGCTCCAAAACGCTACGTAAGAAACTAACAATGGTTGTATATGTTGCACTTTCATTTGCTACCTTGGCTATTGTATCTGTGACATTATTGCATTATCCTTCGTTCCATTGAGTACGTCCACTCTTGGACGCTGCCATGGGAACTTGCAGAGTTGCAGTCACCAACATGACTTGATTGTTCAATGTGCTAAATTTTTGCATAAAGATTCAAAACTTAGCTTCAAAAGTGTGACACCCAGGGCTGACGAGGGCGGGAGTAGTAGCCGGTGCAAGAAGGTACGGACAAGAAGTGGCTCCTGCAGGCTTCTAGGCGGAGGGACACATGAATGAACCGATTACATACTGGAATGAGAGCAATCCTGAGACTGTGTAGGTATGGGACTATACAGTTGAGGATGACTTAAATGAATTGATTAGTACTGCCTATACCAATAAGATGAATCTTCTTTTCGGGAGTCAATCACTTAAGAACTCCACAGTTAAGCGTGCTTGACTTGTCGTCAATCCATAGAGCAGCCAAGGATGTTTAAAAAAACTCCCTTACCTTTTCCATGAACTTCTTCTTTTCTTTGCTCAATTTTCCTCGAAATTTAACCCAATGTCACTGGCTACTTAATGTAACTTCTAGCTAATTAAGAATTGAAATGAACGAGAAAACTGGAAGCATGGTAGAACTCAACAAGTAAAACTAAAGTTGATGTTTCTTATAGGCATGCTTCTAATTAATAGAAATTCTACCCTATATAATGGCAAAGTGTGTCACTAGTGATCAAAATATAAATTTTATGGAATCCACTACCCCAAGAAAGCTTAAAGTGGAATGTTGATGGGTCTTCTAGAGGGCAATCGGGACCAGCATGGATTGGAGGGGTCCTTAGGAATGATCGAGGAGAAATTAAAAGCCCTTTTTGCATTCTCAGTTGGCATAAAGGACTCTAATGAAGCAGAGTTTATGGCTATTGTTTATGCACTTGAAATTTCTTTACAAAAAGAGTGGGTAAAGAAGAGGAGGATCATCATAGAGTCTGACTCAAAAAATGCCATTACATAGGTTCATAAGAAAGAGAACTGTCCTTGGAATTTGCGCTTTCACTGAAACAAACTGCAGAATATTTTAACAACTCTAAAGAATGTGGTATTTACTCAAAGAAATAGGAAAGCAAGTCAAATTGCAGATCCACTTGCAAAAGAAGGTGCCCAAAGGGGAGGAAGTTGGCTCATGTGGATATAGGAAAGGTGTATTATCTTGACTTTTTTTTTTATGATACTTTGACCTACATTTTTTAGTGTTTATGTTTAACAGGGTAGATATAATGAATTTGTGGCTGTAGCGATTGCTTGAATGAGAATAGTGTATGCGCGAGATAGAGGCCATCCAAATTGATTGTTAGGCAGGAAGTTCACGTCTTCACGAGCACGGAGAAAGGTGGCATGACATGATTCATCAAAATCAAAGCAAGACAGATCTGAAAAAATAAAGGAAGCAATGCAATGTAATGTAACGATGGACCCGTTGCTAAAGAAAACAAATGAAAGACAGGTGTTGAACTGAAATTTCTCATTATAGAAGATCTTTGTATTAAGATTTTGTAGAGTTGAAGGGTGTTTGGCTGTAGCTATCTTTTGAACAGTGGCAGGTTAATTGTAGTGTGGGATGGTGTTGTTTCTTGAAGGGTGTTATTTTGTTTAAGACCTGTGGTAGGGTGACTTTTTTTTTGGTATCTTCGAAAGGTGTGTGGGGTTCTAGTTTGGAGGTGTATTGTTGAGAATACTTTTGGCTTTTTGACCGAACTGACTCACTTTTAGAAACTATATATCAAAATAACTTACTTTTGAAACTATTTACAAAACTAACCTACTTTTGAATAAAATAAATTTTTTTTTGACTTTTAGTGACCCCGATTTGACCGGCACCATTGACTTTGACTCGCCACGTGACGGGTCTCGATTGGCCGGAAAAAAAAACGAAAAGGAAAAAAAAAATGGGCAGTGGCGCCAGTCAAACTAGCGCCACTCATACATATATATATATATAAATTTTTGTTATATATATATATAATTTAATAATTTAATATAATTATTATATATAAATAATTTAATAATATTAATATAATTATATTAATTAGTAATTAATTAATAAATATTTATTAGTAATATTAATAATTAATAATTAATAATATATATTAATATAATTATATATATATATATATTAATAATTTAATATAATTATTATATATAAATAATTTAATAATATTAATATATTTATATTAATTAGTAATTAATTAATATAATTATTATATAATGATAGTATTTATTAGTAGAATTTAATTAATTAATTAATTAACTAATTAATTAATATTTATTATTAATTAATAGTTAATAATATAAATTTGTGTTGTCTTGTGTCTGTAATGTAATTTGTTAAGCTTGTTTCCTTTGACCGATGACTTGGTTGCTCGTCACATTCACATCACATGTATGTTCACTGATCACAATACTATCACACTAATGGACTGTTTGACAATTTCAAAAATTCTTCCTCCACAAAAACCAACTCCAACAAATTTGTTTATAATAATTAATTATTATATAAATAAATGATAATATTAATTATTATATATATAAATGATAATATTAATTTATAATTTTAAATATCTTCTTATAAAAGTATTTTTCCTTATATTTTTTCTTGCTAGCTACGCTTCTAAGCTCCATTGGTTGTTTCTTTTCTCACATGACAGTATTTGTTTACAATAATAAAGTCACAAGTAAGGTGGTGGTTGTTGTTGGAGTTAATTTTTGTTAGGAGTGTTCACAGAAAACCGAAAATATCGATTTTGTTCGGTTTTCGATTTTTTTGGATCGGTTTACGGTTTTTTTATCGGTTTTCTGTTTCTTTTTATATTTATATTAATTAGTAATTAATTAATAATATATTAATTAATTAATTAATTAATTAATTAAATTCTACTAATAAATATTATCATTATATAATAATTATATTAATTAATTAATAATTAATATAAATATGTTAATATTATTAAATTATTTATATATAATAAATTATATTAAATTATTAATTTATATATATATATATAAATAAAATTATATTAATATATATATTAATTATTAATATTATTAATATTAATAATAAATATTTATTAATTAATTACTAATTAATATAATTATATTAATATTATTAAATTATTTATATATAATAATTATTTATATTATTAAATTATATATATATATATTTAATTATTTATATATATATATATGAGTGGCGCCACTACCTTTTCTTTTTCTTTTTCTTTTTCGTTTTTTTTTCCGGCCAATCAAGACCCGCCACGTGGCGGGTCAAAGTTAATGGCGCCGGTTTGAGTCAACAAATATTATTTTATTCAAAAGTAGGTTAGTTTGGTAAATAATTTCAAAAATTGGTTATTTTGATAAACAGTTTCTAAAAGTGGGTCAGTTTGGTCAAAAAGCCAATACTTTTGTACCTTTTGGTCTAATTTTTGAGCAAATTACAGTATGGGTAGTTTGCAACCCTTCATAGAGGGTGGGCATAGTATTTCATAGTAATGCTGCACGTAGACTTTTTGAATAAATTTCATTGAATTATCTAAAATAAATAAATTTTGTCTCCATAATTTATATTTATTTTTAATTTAATTTTCATATTAACATCAATTTAAGTCAATCCTTGCATTTTTAATTATTAATAAAAGATTTAATATAAAATCAAATTTACTAATTGCGCGGTCGACTCGGAGATTAGTCGCATAGCGGGTCCTAAGAATCTAAGCTATGGGGATACTTCGAGGGCTCACTCGATCTCAATGACTAATTAGGATGAGTACCAAACTAAAAAATATATATAAATTGTTTACATTTTCAATCATTCATAAATTAATACATTACTAAAAATATTATATTATTATCATAAATATGTTAAAAATAATATACAAGATTTATATTTTATAAATAGTTTTTTAAATAATATTTTATAAATAGTTAACAATATGAAATTTATATTCACAATATATCAAAATTGAATTTGGTTAATAAATATGGGTGAGCTGGATAAGAAGATGGTTCTAACTTGCCTTGTCATTTTCAGGGTGGCAAATCATTTGTCTTAACGATTCCATGTCAACAATTAATTGAGAGAACAGTGCGAGAGCAAGGCTGGGCCCAACAAGAAAATAATGGTGAAAAGTGTTGAGCTCATATCATAACTTAACTTCTCCATGTCAACATACGCAATGAATAATGTAATTAATTAGCTGACGTGAATATAGTAAATTGAAAAATTATAAAAAAATTTAAATAGAGTATATAAAAAAATGAATAATATAACTAATGCAATTTAAAAAAAAAATTATACATAAGAGCGTTTGGATGAAATGATACAAGTCTCTTTTAACTTAACCAATGGTCTTGAATTCGAATCCTAGTTTTGGGAATGCAACAGCATTAAAACTCTTGAAGGAGAGTTTCACCGCCCTTATGGTTCTACTCAACTTGGGGGATTAGTCTTCGCAGTTGTGCTTAGGATACCTTTGGAAACCAAATCACAAAACATCTTATGTGTTACTTATATGAGTCAAACATTTTTAACGATATGACAATTTGTGATTAATTGATGATATAAAAAAAATCTTTATACTAATAATACATACTCCCTTCGATCCATAATATAAGCAAAAAATTTCAAATTTTTTTGTCCAAAATATAAGTAAATTTCAACTACTTCCATCCTATTTATTGAAGTTATTCTCAAAATACCCTTCATTTAATACAAATTTTGTTTTTCAATGACTTCTTTTATTCTCAACAACACATACTTAATAAATAAGAGGAAGAGTAATTTAAGTAACAAACTTAATTTCTTATTCCCAATGACTTTTTTAAATGAGATTAACTAATCATCTTAATATATGTGTTTTATTCAATTTTTGCTTATAATATAGAGATGGGAGGGAGTACCAAATAAATCTAAAAAATATATATGTAAAGTCATGTGTCTCTTTTATTACTGAAAAGTCATGTTTCTCTTGAGCATAAAAAAAAAAAAGACACCTGTCTCTCTAAAAAACAAAGAATAATTCTTGCATTCTAAATTCAAATTCAATATATTGAAATTCATTAGTCATAAACTTTTATTTATCGAAGAAATTTGAGCGGACAACCACTGATAAATAAAAACCCAAACACATAATATACGGTTTGGACACACAAAAAATAAATTCAAATATTATTTGTAATTTAACGATTGCATTTATTCTTGCATCATAAAAACCCAAGTTGACTTTCTAAATATGTTATAAATGTCAATGGTTTTAATCAATGTTTTAAAAGCCAATCCAATCAAAGAATGAGAGCGATTCAAAGTTTAACTAATTCAACCAGTTTAATCGGTGATCGAACCGGGGTATATATATATATGTGTGTAAAATTACAAATTCAAATTAATAAAGAAAACAATAAATAAGTCAAATTTCAATCAAATTTCAACTTTTCATATCAAATCCATATTATTCAATTACATATTCAATAATTAGTTGTCATAATTTCAACATTAACTACATTTGATACAACACGGCGTAAGAGTTCCTAACCTCGGTGATTTGGTTTTGAACATGAGCTCCCGACCCAAAAAAACTGGACTAAAAGTATGTTTTTTTTTTTATTAAGAAAAAAGTGAAACAATAAATCGGTCGATTTCTGAAAACTAATTTTATAATGATTTAACCGCTTTGCATTGGTTTAACCAATCCATACATGATCAAACCACTTTCTCGGTTCTCTAGTTCAACCAAGATCGGGAGGCATTCGGTCCATGATCCACAACCGGTTGAATCGATTTGGTTGGACCAGTTAATAAATCATTGGTTTTGATTGGCTATTATATTATTTTTAATTGACTGGATTTTATAAAATAAAATAAAACATTTACCAAAATATAGAGAGAACTCGTTTCTAAGAATGAAGAGGAAATTAAAGTTTTAAGACATACAAACATATGTAATTTCTATCCAAAATTTCCTCTCATGCTATGAAAAAATAAGGAAGAAACTATAAAAACAATATTATAACCTTTATTAAATCCTAATAAAGAAACTAACGAATAAAAAAGTTTTTCAGCTTTGATCAAATATCCTTACAGGTAAGGGTGATGATTAAGTAAAGTCATTCTCAAAAAGATGACTCTTGGATTTGATCCTCATACCTTGCAGGTAAAGTTCATCGAGGGCATAATCCACTTTTATTGTGACTAACCACTTTTGGATAAAATAAAAAGATTTAATTGTTATAAATCGTTTACTGTAAAAATTTAGGACATGATTAAAATATTTGACATTGTAATCTTTTTACATTGAAACCACATTACCAATATTTCAAACTAAAGCTAGAAATTTCAGATTTAACATGGCATAGGTCATCTAAACAAAAAAACAAAAAAATTATAAACCAAACTTTTCATATTTGTAGATCAGTAGATCTGAGTAGATTTTAAAGAAACAAAGCACAAAAAGAGGGCATGGAGATTGGAGGGAAAGAAAACTATACGAAAGGGAAGAAAGAAATTAGGCATGATATTATTCTTCCCGTTATATCTCATGGTTTTCTTTTTTTCTTTTTTTTTTTTCTCTCTTGTAAATCTATCTATCTATCTATATCTATGTATCTATGTATCTATTATCTATCTATAATCTATAAACCTATCTATAAATCTATAATCTATCTATAAATAATACAATTCTATCCCCTATGCAATATAGTTTTGCCATGTGTCATCTTCCCTATGCATGAAATGTTGTCATGTGTCATGTGCCAAGTGTCAACACTACAATTTTGATATATTATTGTATTTATAAATTTAACAAAAAATAACACACTAAAATAAAATTGAATGAAAATTACCGAAATTGAAATTGAAATTGAAATTTAAAGTTTAAGTGTAACTAATCTTATCTAATTGTTTAATTTATTTAAATTTAAATTTCAAATTTAAGGTCATACAATATGTATTTACGTAAATCTTATCAAAGTTGAAATTAAATTTAAATATTGAATTAAAATTAAATTTAAATAAATGTATCAAATATCACCTTTTAAATAATTCATAAATTCAGAAATGTAACAGCTTACATTATCTCTTTTTATCTTTTTTTATAAAACAGGTAACACCCTAACAGCTTATATCAAATGATATAAGTAAATTTAACCTATATTACCTAATCTATCAAAATGATTGCAGAGAATGTTAGTCTTCAAAATGTCATGCATTCAACCAAGCTTATCTTCAATCCTGAGATTGAAGAAGCTGAAAATTTGAAGGAAAAAAAAAGGTGGGATTGCCAACAACTTCGATCAAATATATTATAACTCTTTTATTTTTTATTTGGTACTCAATAATGTATTTATGTCATGAAAGGGTTCTCGAAAATAATGATCTTCGACAAAAGTTCTAAGTCAAATAAGTTGTTCTCCAAAGATTTTATTGAATAAGACTTGTTGCTCAATACAAATCAGAGAAAGAGATTGAAAGATATCAGAGACTGTATCGAGGCATGTGATTTTAATAACTTTGTCTCCATTTATTTCTTAATTATTTTGATCTTATGAATTCTGAAATTTATTATCATAGAAAAAGGAGACAATAAACAAACAAAAAAAGTGCAGGTGTAACTAATGGTCATCGATATGATTTACATTTGACATATAATGACACTATTAATTGGTAACAATGTTGCATCTTGACCAGTATCTTTGCGATTATTAAAACAAAATTTAATTTCATTAAAAAATGATATATGTAACATTATATTGTAACATCAAGAATATATGTCACTATGCTATTAATTTCTTTTTGAAAATTAAAGCAAATTGTAAATTAATAACATGTATATCATAATTAGCATTAAGTTATAGTTTTTTAATAACTTTATCTCTATAATGATGCTAAATAATTTTGCTTTTACTAATTTTTTTCTTTCAATCTATTATGTATGCTAGAAATGTTTGTGTTATATATATATATATATATAATCTATCTATATATCTATATCTATCTTTTATAAATAATACAAAACAATCCCTTATGCAAGAAAAATTTGTCATCTGTTAGTTTTCATGTGTCGTTATCATATCATTTTTATTTTCTATTGTATTCATACGAATATGAAAAAACAAAAAAAAAATATTTATGATTTGCCCCGTGCAGGCACGGCATCAAAGTCTAGTTCATTACAAATGTGCTTCTCTCTAATTATTTAATTGGAACATTTAAAGGGCAACAAACCAAATAAATGTTTCTAGTCAATACTTTAAGACGGGAATGAGTTTCAAACCATCTTAAATAAAATTCGAAATTTAAAAATTTCGGAGGCTTATATTATCGAGTTTAATTGTTATACATTGTTAATGTAAATTTTTTTTACATAGTCAACTAATCATAAATTATCATATCATTAAAAATCTTTGATTCTTATCCTAACTACTTAAAAGTTATCCATATCGTATGATTGGTTTTCAGTGTATATCAATTAAACTCTATATTATTTGAGAAAAAAGTATTTGAGTTGGGGGAAAATCTGAAATGCTTGTAATTGTAACATGTGTGATACTTTTTTATTATTATTATTGAAATGAGCCTTGAAATGTATAAATTATTACTATATATTATATATAAATACTACTTTTATCACCCATACGATGCATATTTTTGTTAAATTAGATGTGCATAATTTTTACAGACAATACTTTGTATTTATTATATTTAAAAAAATATTAAAAATAAATTAATTATATTATAACTTACTTATCTCAAAGAATCATATAGCTCATAAAAGTTTAATGTTATTATAAAATATTTGACACATATATCTCTATAGATGTAAGAAAAATTAAAATGATTGGTACGTAAAAAACCATTTTTTTTTACAAAAGTAAATAAAAAAAAAACTATTTGATGTCTTATTCTTCTTCTTTTTTTATACAGAAACCATTTGATGTCTTCAAAATACTGGATCCTGAGACAACCCGATATTCTATGAAAGAAAACCTAATTAATCAAGCCTTAATCGAGATATTAACAATAACACGTATATAGAAAAGCAAAGAAATTAAAAACTTAAACAAAAAAACATATAAGGACATAGAACACACCATCACCATATATACATATATAACATAGGTTGCCCAATCAGTAGCCAGTAGGGCACTGTATCATTATCATATACATCAGAACTAAAACCAAGGTACAAAAAATACATCAAAGATTATCAAACAGCAAAAACCCTCGCAAATTGCATCTAAGCCCGTCCCACACTCAAAATACAACAAAATACGTTCACAGCACACACTTGTACATGTAGATGCACTGGCCACATACTATCTCTAGTATGGGTACCTAGAGCTACCCTGGTCCTCGCCAAAACAGCGCCTATGAACTCTCCGTGGAGGCTCAGTCACAGTCTCCTCGCTGTCTGAGATGAACACACGCCTACGCCGTGCCATCCGCTGAAACTACAGGCTGTGGCACTCGCGTCCTCAAGGAACGACACCAACTAGTCTGACTACCTCAGATTACTGAGAAAGATCCCATGCCGTGGATACTGTTGTGTCGTCGGGTGACAAAATCGTTCGAAGGGTAATCAATGTTCGATCCGGAAGATGCCCACGAAGTTGGACTGTGGGGAAACACCAAAACGCATGTACACGCTTACCGGCCTGGTATAAATAGACAAAAAGGTAGCCGGATCAATCTGCCAGCCAGTGGTGGATCTAGGACCCTGGGGCAGTGGGGGCAACATATTTCTAAAATAAATTAAAGTCATGGATTTTAAAATCATAAAGTTTTAATATATTTAATAAAATAAATTACATATCTCATACTTGCTCTCTATGTGATTTCATGTTTTGAAATCGTTTAATGATTAGCTCATTGGCAATATTATTGTAGATATCCCTCTTAATATAAGTCACTAGACAATCATTCATCCATACATCTCCCATTCGATTACGTAACTTATTTTTCACAATCCTCATAGCAGAAAAGACTCTTTCTATGGTTACTGTCGCAACAGGTAAAATCATTGCTAACTTCAATCCATCTAAATCAATAAAGATTTCAATGAAAATTGTTGCTAATCTGATGGTATGCAATTAAAGGATTTACACTACAAAAAAAATCATTTAGCGACCGAAATTAGCAACCGAATTTGTTGGTTGCTGTTTGCGACCGAAATGGCGACCGATTGAAGGATATACAAGAGACACTTGTTATAGTTGATACTGCGACCGAATTAGCGACCGAAATAGAGCGTAGCAGAGATATCGGTCTCTATTTCGGTCGCTAACTAAATGAATTTAAAAGTCAACCTTTCTGACTTTTCAGCGACCGAAATGGCGACCGAATTTAATGCAACGGATACATTTTTATTTATTTTTTCGACCGACATTAATTCGGTCGCTAAATGGCACGAAAAAAATTTAAAATAGCGCGTGTTAGCGACCGATTTTAATTCGGTCGCTAAATATTTTAAGTTAAAATTCAAATTAACCCTTTTGCGACCGATTTAGCGACCGAATTATTCGGTCGCTAAAAATAAAATCCCTAAATCAGCAGAACCCCCTTTCTTCCTCATTTTTCTCGGTCTCTCACTCTCTCTCGCCGTTTCTCTCTTCCTCTCGCGATCTCCGGCCACCGTCGTCCCCTCTCCTCCGGTAAGCTCTCATCCTCTCATCTTCTCCGTCCCTCTCTCTCTGTCTCACTCTGTTTCTCTCTCTCTCTGTCTCACTCTTGTTCTCTCTCTCTCTCTTTCTCAGGTGCTCTCTGCTCTCTCAGGTTCCCTCCGGCCACCACCACCGCCGCCGCTATCCTCCTCTTCCATAGGTAAGCTCTCTTCTTCTCTCCTCTCTCTCTCTCTCTTCTCTCTCTCTCTCTCTCTCTCTCTCTCTCTCTATCTTACTCGGTGTGATAGCAGTATTAGGAGAAAAAACAGGACAAACCTTAGAACAACACGTGATATAATTCATTTCATGCATAGTTGTTCTGTACTTCTTATGCAAGTGCATGCATGTATAATATAATTATAGATGAACGTTATAGAATTAATATACCAGATAGGACCACGTGGAGGAGGAATGTCGAAAGCAATAAACCCACTAAGGCAAACTTCTGCAATGCCTTCTCCAGTTTTCAGAATATACTGAAAGCACAGAGCATTTTCAGAACCAAAACAAAAAATTCAAGAGTTAGCCTTAGGATATAGATAATAGACAATATCATAATTTGTAGCTCAATCTGCTCTCCAATTCAATTATGTGGTCACGTCTTTTGGAAAGTTATTACTATTAGTTTCCCCTTGAACTTTAATTCCATATTTATACCCAAAAGACACAAGATTCAGAATTTAAGTAATAGAAACATCTTGACACCAATGTTCTTTTGACATTGTAATTAATTAATTTGATTTATTAAAAGTTCAAAACCTAACCTGCTCTGGAGTGAGGGTAAAAGGTTTATCCCCAATAGTAAACGTAATGTTTGGCAACTGATAAATGTTATCACAGCTTACTACTGACTCCCCATTTGGACTTGGCAAGCTCTCACACAGCTGCAATGATCAGAAGGAATACTCACTACACTATATAATATATAAATCTAATCAAACCACAACTTTGGTTTATGGACTAGATGATTAAAACGGCTTACCTGATTTACATACTGGAATACTCTTTCCTTGGTTGACTTTTGTTTCAGTTGATTCTGGACCCAAATCACAAGCATTTGACAGGATGTGCACAAAGCAGTATCTTTAGCTGATACTTTTTGCCATGTTCTGATTCGAGACATTTTGAAACAGCTTGCTATTTGGATTTAAGAATCTGTTATTACTTATCACTTATGATCAAGGATCTTACCTTGGCATTACTCCAAGTTTCTGTGTACACAGTCTTTGAAAGAAGGCCAGATTCACTTGTAGGCAAATCTTTCATTTTATGTCCAGGTTTAGTTAGAGGCAGAGGCATCAGTATCTTGCCTAGCAGATCTTGGATGCTGTTTTTCTTTGGTTCCTACTCTTGGCTGTGAATATCGCAGAAAACCTTGAGGAATAGAAGATCTTGGTGCCTAGCCTTTTAAGTATCGATCAAATGAAACTTACGGATTGCAAATTGAGTAGCTTTAAGTCCTTTATTTTGATGTCAAACTCCTTTTTTTTCTAATACCAGGCATGTATTCAGGGATTAGAAATTAGTTTGGCGAAACTAGTTTGTCGAATGGAATCTTGACCACTTTAGGACTTGGGGGTTTCTCCTCTTGCCAATAGAATTTTGAGTGAGAAAGTACTTGATATGATATTGAATCACTCTGAATGCTTTTTCCTCCATTTAATCAGAATGTGCTAAAAATATTTTAGCTAAGTCTAACTATGTTGTATTTTAGTGACAGCAGTTCATATTCCTTCGTCAAAGTTTATACTTGGATGCAGTCTATCATGAATTGCTTGATTGTGTATTGTCCTGAGTGATTTTTTTTTTCTTTTGTATGTGACAATCGAAAGTGATCGTGACAGTAGTTTGAGGATGTGAATTCATTTTGTGCACAATATCTATTTGATCACTTTTCATTTGTATCATATTTGGTTTTTCTTTATTTGTAGTTTGCACTTAACAAGCTTGTGCCGCATTACTATATATAGCCCCATTAGGTATAAGATGATATTCTCTGTTCTGCGAGAATTTGCACATGAATTATTATGGTGCAGGTACTTGAGGTTGTTCTAAGTTTTGAAATCGTGGTTTTGATTAAAAGTGAGTTTGTAGTAACTGGTTTATGTTTGGATACTTTATTGTTAAAAATAGTTTTGATAGAATGAAGATTGTTTGGATTGTGTCATCCAAATTGACTTTTAGATATGTAGTTACCGAGTTGTTCCTCAATTTTATTTTATGGTCTATGCTACTTCCATTCGGTGGCATGTACAAGGCAAAAGACAAAATTGTTCTGATCGTAACAGGACTATTGGGTGAAATCTAAAATCTTACTTCAATAGAAAAACTACGACACTTTTCAAATTAATAATGATATTTGTACACCTTAAATTTGACAACTTAGGACACCTGGTTACTGGTTAATGGAATTCAAAATCGGTCATTATTGATACTTCATTTTATTTATGCATTATAGGTCATTGCTCTATTTCTCGTGAGTTGAAACCGAGTCCCTTCGTCTCCTCTACATCTCCACAGGTAATCAATTGGTCGTAATGACAATTTGTTGAACTTTTATATTACAGACTTGAATACAATTAAGTTGGCTCTAAGGATATTAATTTGCTTTCATATTGTCTTATTATATTTATCAGTTCCCGATCTTCTTGTCTGCGGCTCCTCCCCTTATCCTTGTTTTTGCATTTTGTCGCATAGGTAAGTTCTCTCAATACTCACTTTTAAGGTTATGCTTTGTCTAAAAGGTTCTGATTGTGTGGTGCTTTTAATGTGTTATGTGAATTATATATCTTGTTGTTTGTTAGTGGAGAGCTGAGCTCAATAGGATGGTATCCTGCCTGAAAGGCAAGATGCTGATTGTGTGCTGATAATTTAATATTTATGCATGTATTTTCAATTATGTGTTGTTTGTTAGTGGATTGTGTGCTGATAATTTAATATTTATGCATGTATTTGCAATTATGTGTTGTTTGTTAGTGGAGAGCAGAGCTCAATAGGATGGTGTCATGCCTGAAAGGCAAGATGCTGATTGTGTGCTGATAATTAATATTTATGCATGTATTTGCACTTATGTGTTGTTTGTTAGTGGAGAGCAGAGCTCAATAGGATGTGATCCTGCCAAAAGGCGATGCTTTGTGTGCTGTAATTTAATTATGCATGTGTTGACAATTATGTGTTACTTGTTAGTGGAGAGCGAGCTCAATAGGATGTTTGCTACTATATTTTATCTAAGTTTGTATTGAATTATGCTTCAATATATATTTGTTGAAGTATGCTGCAATCCTTATAAGTCAATGGTTTTATTTTCTGCTAGAGTTAATTATTAAGTTACGAAAGCCTTAGTTTCCTGTTTGAGATTCAATATTAATGAGCATGCGTACCTTCTCCAAGGTACGCATGCTCATTGTATTGAATCTTGAATTGTCCAAGTGGGACAGTTTGGGAAAAAACCTTTTTCACACTCGTACAATAGTCATTTCCATGTTCAAATGCCTTATATACTTGTTGAAATCTCGGTCTGATGCATTTCCTTTTGTTCTCCGGGTGCATACTTGATCGCGGTGATTCTCACCGTGCTCGAGTCGTGTACTTGGAGACCGATGGGAAATGCTGCCGAAATTTTGTTAAGTATAAGGTATTTGAATAAGGGAATAACTATTATTAGCCGAGTGTGGTAAAGGTTTCTTCTCGAATGGGATAGGGTCATACCTTGTCATAAGAACGAGATTGATGTAGTTATTGGAATGCACCGTAATATATAAGTGTTATTGTATGGTTGGTCAGGCTATTTAATTGGTAGGAATGGATATTCCGGAGAATCGGAAATGGATGTACCGTAGGTTGGATCGGAATAAACGTCTTAGGGAAGAGTATAGAGTTGGAGTGGGTGAGTTTATAGAGTTTGTTGTTAGCCAAGAGAGATTTATACGGCTGGGCGGTGATCATTTGAGGTGTCCTTGCACAAGATGCAAGTGTCAATCTTTCAAAAGCGTGGATGGAGTTGTAGCCGATCTTTATGAGAAGGGCTTCATGCCTGATTACTATTGGTGGAGTAACCATGGTGAGACGTTGCCTGATTTAAACCCGGTTGTGTTTGAAGGTTCGTACTATGGAAGTGGTGACCGGAGGGAAGAATTTAATCCATACGAGCAGATGATAATGGATCATGCTGGACCCTCGGTTGGTGTTGCACTAGAAGAAGATGGGGGAGATGGTGGAATGGGTTCCCAATACATAGAGGAGAATCCGAATCCCGAAGCTCAAAGATTCTATAATATGCTGAGTGCTGCACGATCTCCGTTGTGGGAAGGATGTCGGGAGTACACAGAGTTGTCGATGTGTATGGAATGGTTGAGTATCAAATCTGACTACAATATGCAAGAAGACTGTTTTAATCGCCTCGCCATGTCAGTGTCCAAGGCGTTGCCGGAAGACAATCGGATGCCTACTAGTTTTTATCATGCTAAGAAGTCTGTGGAGAATTTGGGTCTGGGGTGTTTGAAAATTGATTGTTGCCCGAATGGATGTATGTTGTACTATAAGGATGATTCAGCGGAGAGCATAGCATGTTGTCGATTTTGTGGTGCGGATCGGTATAAGACAACCACTAGGAGGGGCATTGAGAAGAAGACCGCTCTAAAAAAGATGTGGTACTTTCCACTCGTGCCAAGACTTACAAGATTGTACTCTTCGATGGCCACTGCAGCTCACATGAGGTGGCATAGTGAGCATGAGAGGGAGCAAGATGTCTTGTGTCATCCATCGGATGGAGAAGCTTGGAAGCATTTTGATAGGGTTCACATGGCATTTTCGCAGGACCCTCGGAACGTCCGATTGGGGTTATGTACGGATGGATTTAATCCTTTCGGGCAGTCAGGAAAAGCATACTCTTGCTGGCCGGTTATCCTGACTCCGTACAATCTTCCCCCAGGGATGTGCATGAAGCGGGAGTTTATGTTCCTAACAGTCATAATTCCGGGTCCGTCTAACCCAAAAGGGAAGATTGATGTGTACTTGCAGCCGCTGATAGATGAGCTGGCAATGCTGTGGAATGATGGTGTGTTGACATATGACGTATCTTTGAGGCAGAATTTCATGATGAAAGCAGCTTTGATGTGGACGATCAACGACTTTCCCGCCTATGGGATGATGTCGGGTTGGATGACCGCGGGGAAGCTTGGTTGCCCAATATGTATGGAGCGATCGAAGGCATTCACGCTTAAAAAGTCGAAAGATCTCATATTTTGATTGTCATCGTCAATTCCTTCCAGAAGATCATCCTTATAGGCGGAACAAGAATGCATTCAAGAAGCGTTGTGCTGAGACAACACCGCCTCCACCACGTTTGTCTGGTCCAAATGTATGGCGGAGAGTACAGTACTTACCGCTCGTCCATGAATCCCAAGGAGAACATATCCCTGATTATGGTGTCAACCATAATTGGACAAAACAAAGTATATTTTGGAGGTTGCCGTATTGGAGGACGCAGCTACTCCGTCACAACATTGATGTCATGCATACTGAGAGGAATGTGTTTTTGAATGTGTTTGACACTGTGATGGACATCAAGGGGAGGACAAAGGATACAAATAAAGCCCGATTGGATCTGGCTGAAATTTGTAATCGGAAGGAGCTTGAGTTGCAGGACGGTGGTCGTGGCAGACTTATCAAACCGAAGGCAAGTTATACATTAAGCAAAACACAGAAAGTGGCTGTCTGTAAGTGGGTTAAAGAATAAAGTTACCAGATGGGTATGCTTCCAATCTGGGTAGATGTGTTGACATTAAGGAAGCAAAGTTACATGGAATGAAGAGTCATGATTGCCACGTGTTCATGCAACGGTTGCTTCCAATTGCGTTCGACGCATTACCGAAACCAATTTGGAACCCACTAGTTGAGCTGAGCCACTTTTTCAGGGAGCTTACGTCGACAACACTCAATGTGAATCAATTAAAGGATATGGAAGTCAAGATACCCGTTTTGTTATGTAAGCTGGAGCAAATCTTCCCCCGAGTTTCTTTGATTCAATGGAACACCTTCCAGTTCATCTACCTTACGAAGCAAGAGTTGGTGGTCCAGTCCAATACCGCTGGATGTATCCATTTGAGAGGTATACAACATCAACTATTTTACTTAATACATATGAAATTCACGAACACGAAATCGTAGTTTAGCTTTCCCTAAAACTAGTAATTATTTGTATGTATTCATCTTTAATAGGTTCCTGCACTCCCTTAAACACAAAGTCAAGAACAAGGCACGAGTGGAGGGTTCCATCTGTGAAGCATACTTAGTAGAGGAGACTTCCACTTTTGCCTCTTATTACTATCCGGACGAAGTTAACACGAAAAGGACAAGGATGCCTAGAAAGTTGATTCGGGCGAAGGAAGTTCAACTAGTCCTCCTATATCAATATTCAACTATCCGGGCAGATTTAGTGGCAAATCAAAAGGATATTTCTTGGAGCAGCGTGACATTAATGCTGCTCATCTGTATATCCTTCAAAATTGTGAAGAGGTGGCGCCATATTTAGAGTAAGTTTCTACAATGTCTTTTATAGGTTCAATTGACATTTATGATTATTAATCGTCCTGCTGTTAATCTCCCATATGTAGGATGTACGGCAACTTTCTAAGGGATCTCCAACCTGACATTTCAAACAATCAGGTTGATCGAGAAATTACTTCTCACTTTGCTACGTGGTTCAGTAAATATGTAGGTGAAGCATCTTCATTTATTGCAATACATTTTATCTCCTTAAATATATAGCATGTATAAGAATATTATAATATTCGATTTTTTAGGTACTAGATCCAGTAAACAATGTTCAAAATCCATTGTTGACAAATTTGGCATGGGGGCCTAACAGATGGGTTACATCATGGAATACTTACATTGTAAATGGATATAAATTTAACACAAAAACATGGAATGAAGGAATGCAGTCGTGTAACTATGGTGTTTGTGTGCGAGCCACTGATGGGAACGTAGAGGATGATTTCTATGGGGTTCTAACTGACATCCTTGAACTCGATTATACCGGTTTCCCCGTGATGAAGTTGGTTCTCTTCAAGTGTGATTGGTTTGATCCTACTCTTGACGTAGGGACAAAAATCGATAAAAAATATGGTATTGTTCAAGTTAGGCTGTCTCGTAGGTATAACAAGGCGTACGACCCATTCATTTTTTCACAACAGGCAGATCAGGTTTATTACTCGCCATATCCCGAAGGACATCAAGGTTGGTTGGGTGTCATTAAGATAAAGGCTCGCAGTACAATTACTGATAATGTAATCAACCAGCCTGAAAAAGATGCTCCGTACCAAGACGATGAGTTTTCAAGACCCCACGTACCATTGCAAATTACGCCGGACATTATTGTTAATTCTCTGGCGGACATTTCCGGCGATGGGGAAGAGGTTGAAAGAGAGTTAATGGATCAATCTGAGTTGGACGCATCTAGCGAAGCCACTTCCAATCAAGTGAGACTGATGAGAGTGAGGGTGAATTTAGTGACGGAGATTCTACTTAGGTAATTTATTTATGTCATAATTCATTGCTCACTACTTAGGTAATTTATTTTTGTATTATTTACACTGTGGTGTAATCGTCTTTTCATTTTTTACACAGATGGCAGATTCCTCTAGAGGTAGGGGCAGCGTGGTGGTCGACGAGGAGGTCGTGGCAGAGGTCGTGCTGCGAGAGTTCCTTCGCCGGTCGACCCACGCCTTCAGATCGAGACCACCCTACCAGCACCTCTGTGGACGGGCCACATCAGGATGATGGAGTTGCACCCCCTACCCAACCTCATGTGGTCGGGACACAGGCTGCACCGTCATCATCTACACCTATGACAGGACCATCATCATCAGCGGGGCAGGAGAGCCGTGGTCCATCCGACAGGAGCATTCTTCTTATCCCCAGGGGGGATAACGAGTAAGCTAATTTAATCAAATTAATATATATAAAGTATCGTTAATTTCTATTTACTTGTTTTTAATTTATTTATAACATTTATTAATGCTCTAATTTTACTGCAACTTTCTGCCCGTGAAAGGCCCTTCTGATTCGATATCGAAGATCTTGCGACGCAAGTTTGATGGCCCATGGCCTACATGGAAGGCCATCCCAGATGGCCATAGGGATCAGTTGTTTAAAGAGTTTAAGGTAACAATTTATTAAGTTATTTAAATTAAATTTACATTATATATATATATATACACACACACACAAATTTCCTAACAACTGTAAGTTGCAGAAAGAGTATAGGTGGGACGCAGCTTTAGAGGGTCTCGTCAGGGACATATTTGAGCATAAAGGCTCACTGGTCATGAAGAATCTGACGAACAAGCTGAGGAAAAGTAAGAATAAGGGGAGGTGGGTGGATCCTGAGATCAGGAGGCAGCTGGACCAGTACTGGGCTACTGAGAAGTTCCAGGAGATCCAGTCCACAGCTCGACATAATCGAGCTTCTGATGGTGGCGCATGTGCTTGGACCGGCGGGTCTAAATCAGCCGCCGCCCACTACGATGAGCTGGTAATACTTAAAACTTTATTGACTTAGTATACTATTTAATGAGTTTTCATTTTTAAATATTCTTATGAATTTAAGATTATATTTTTCGGTGCAGAAAGCACAGAAACAGCGGCCCCCCACTGCTATGGAGTTGGTGGAGAGGACGAAGAAGTTGAAGTCGGGGGCATGGGTCAACGACAAGGCCCATAACTATGCTGTAAGCAAAAAAAATAATTTAGTCTTTACTTGTAATTCATTATAATTGATTTGTTAATATTGATTATAATTTTAACTAAATCTCTTCATTTATACTTTGCAGGTGGGCTTCAACGAGAAGAAGGACGATGCCATATCACGTGCCTCACAGTCACAGGATGAGGCCTTGACTGATGGTGGGCCCAGCCCTCCTATCTCCGTCGACGATAATGCCATTTATTTGGAGGTCGTCGGGGGCAGGAACAAGAAGGGGCACGTGTATGGCCTCGGACACCTGGGAGGCGAGTTTATAGCTTCATCATCCGGCACGCCTGCTCCTTCCTACGCCGATACCGTCTCAGGAGCAGTTCAACCAAATGCAGGACACCATCACGCAGCTGAACGCGGAGCTTCAGGAGAAGAGGGAGACAGAGCAGCAGATGGCGAACCAGATTGCACAGTTGACTCAGGCATACCAGCAGCTGATGCAGACGAGCATCGAGCAGGGCCAGACACTGCGGCTGGTGTTGGAGCAGATGAGGATCCAGCCTTCAGTTGCTCAGGGTGATGCTCCGACTGTTGTGCCGCCTATAGCCGCTCCTCCAGTTCCGCCGCCAGCTACTGATGATGCTACTCCAAAGGACGATCAGATTGCAGACGTTGGTGGCACGGATGCTGAGGATGATTGGGTTCCTCCACCTCCACCTCATCATGACTAAATTTTTTTTTCATTTTTTAGATTTTAAACCATTCTTGTACGACACTTTGGATTATTTTTTTATATATATATTCAGTATTTTTTATGATTTTATATTTCATTAGTAATTTGGTGTGTTTTATTAGTAATTTTGCGAAACTATAAAGCAAAAAAAAAAAATAATATTTAAAAAATTAAATAAAAAAAAATAGTAAAATCCAGTTTAGCGACCGAATTAGCAACCAACAATTCGGTCGCTAATAGAGGTTAACAGTAACCAACTATAGCGACCGAACTAGCAACCAACAATTCGGTCGCTAATCTAGGTTAACAGTAACCAGATTTAGCAATCGAAATAGCAACCAAAAATTCGGTCGCTAATGTAGGTCAACAGTAACCAGATTTAGCGACCGAAATAGAAACCGATTATCGGTCGCTAAAATTGGTTACCCAATTAATGTGACCAAACGATTAGCGACCGTCATTCATTATTTAGCGACCGACAATACGGTTGCCAATTAGCGACCGAAATATAAAACCGGTCACTAAAATCTTAGCGACCAGGTTATTATTAGCTACCACCTTGATGTGGTCGCTAATTCGGTCGCTAAATACAATAGCGACCGATTTAGCAGGTATAGCGACCGATTTTGTCGGTCGCTAAACAGAAGATTTTTTGTAGTGTCATTTGCTTTGTAAGAACACTCACTTGTTATGTTAAGAGCCTATTTTGAGCTCAGATGGCGTTAAGAGTATCAACCTCGTGCAATCCTTGTTTGGTACTACTACTCTCGCTCTTCCTTTGACAATCATTTTGAGCCATTCTTTCCAACAAATCCCAACAATCTTCATTAGATTTATAAGCAACTGAACCACCTGCGGCTGCATCACATAACACCCGTGTCTGAGGTAAGAGACCATTATACTTCCTCAACAGTTCATTATATTGCGTCCATGCTTCGCTAAGAGATTCTCAATTTTCCCGCCCATCAAATTGATTAAGTGCCAATAGGTGAAGTGGTGCAGATTTGAGCTCAAAGTTATTGGCTTGAATAGGCGGCCTGACAAAAGGAGATCCATAATCGTCCAAGTTAGGAAGGGAATACTCTAGTGGCTTGTATCACAGAGGAGTAGGATTCTGTTCCTCGTTGTCGGCCATATTTATATCTCCAAAGATAATATTTTTTTGCAATAACGCCTTTTTCCATTCAAGTGCTTGTTTCCTCATAGTCCGCTCAGTCCTCCAAGTCTCTGGATTGGATCGTATAAGAGATTATCAAGATGTATTGTACCTAATATACACTAAAAAAAAAGGATCAAGTCAAATATGAGAAAACTCAAGTAAAAATTTTTAAAAAAAAATTGTTCAAAATAGCTATTGCCTTTGGTACTATTGATAATACCAATCCCCGACAACAACTGCAAAAACTTGATGGATCCCGACAACTGTAACAGATCAAAGCAAGTAATAATAAAATGGTGAGAACTGTGTATCATTCTTATGGATTGGTTGATAAAGTACCAATTCGCAAATTCAAAAGCTGTTTGAACGATCAATCGGATGAACAATGGTAATCAATAACTAAAGGTAATTAAACTACTAATTCTAGAGAATTCATGCAAGTATCAATGAAATCGTCGTAAGATTAAGATGAATAACAATGATGAGAAAGGCCTGGGGATTTGATTTCACCTATACACTTTGAAAAGAACATATTAAAACATAATTAATTGTGTTGTCTTCTTTCTGCTGTTTTTAGTTTCCTCCACTATACAAATAATTGAAAGCAATAAATAAAATAAAAACAGACCCATGTTGGTCCCTGAGAAAAACAGCGGGGTCCGTTTTAGTCCTTGACAAAACTAAATTACCAAATTAGTTCCTCACAATTTCAAACTAGGAATACATTAGCCCTTCTGTTTGATACAGTTGGACACCATCCGTTATATCTGTTGCTTAGGGTTCCACAATTGCTAATTTAGGGCAGAAATTGGAGTGATGTCGATTAGGTCTCATTTTGGACATTTAAGTGGCATTTTTGGATACTTAAGTGGTCAGTTTCTTTGTATCATGTGGTCAAAATGGTGCTATTTTGAGCATTTTGGACATTTAAGTAAATGTTTAATAACCAATTTACATAGTAGGAATGGTAAATATCATATAACAATACATCTAAGCAAGAAAACAGAACACATCATTGACTTACATACCCAAACTAACGGGGGGAATTGACGCATGGACTAACGTGTCCCTAGTCTAAAATTGTGAGGGACTAATTTATTACTTTAGTATTGTCAAAATGGACTCTGATGTTTTTCTCATGGATCAAAATGGGCTTTTATTCTAAATAAAATTAAAGCAAGATAATATTTTTATAATTATTAATGAAAACTAGAAATTGAAAATATTCTGTTTTCAATATCAATATTTTATAGCACCCAAAATTATTACTGTGATATTCCTTTGATATATCTGTTGGCCTTTGTTTATGGGCAACTTCTGTTCTAGTGGAGGAAGAGCATCAAACTGTCACCAATCTTATCACTCAATGAAGGGAGTTACTGTAGGTACCTTGTTTACGATTTTTTAACTCTTCTTGGATGTGAGATGTGCTTGTTTATAGGCCCCCTAGCTTATGTTGCCCTAACATAGGGCACTTTGCGGCTAATCTTGTTCTCTCTGGTTGACCCTCTCAACTCGAACCACCGTCTTCTTCTTAATCATCATCTTAATATATCTTTTTTTTCCTTTAAAAAAAACGAAGTAGAAAAGAATGTTGTCAAGTAATTAAGCTTTTATTTCCAAAATGGGCACCAGATCATAACTCAATGAAAATATCATTTTAAATGCCTAATACACATGTTCAAGATGTATTCTTTTCAAATTCTCTGAATCTAGCTTGGGCATATTCATCTAACATATTCGGTTGTTTTCGGTGAATAAAAAAATTATTGATTTCAGAAGGTGGGTGTCTTCTTTGGGGATTGTTTCTGTTACGTTCTTTTGTTGACTTCAAAAATATCTGTGGGCTAAATTAAGTCAAATTCATGTTCTTTGTGCCTAATTTCCAATTTCAACTTCCACCATTATAAGCACTTTGTTGTTCGACATGATGAATAACTTTTGCAAATTGCTGGATGCTTGCACTAGTTTTGTCCCGGAGCTGGTGAAGCAAATACCAATTGAAAATCTTTACGGGACGAGCATTACAAACATTGTTTTGTTAAAATAAAAATAAAAATAAACTATATATGAAGGATTCTTTTACTCAAATGAGAAAATAGAAATGGTGGAAGTGCTTACCTCGCTCAATAATTGATTATTAAACCTTTCTATACATGCATTCATTTAAAAGAGATACGTGTTTTAGATTTCAATATAAAATGCTTCATTGATTTAATGGAAATATATTCCATTTTACAGTAATTAAGTTAAATAGATAGTTGAAAATATCGTAATAACAAAATGATTTAATTGGCATATATTGTCAATATAATTTTTTTTATACTATCAACTAATTAAAAGTTAACACATTTTGTAACCAAAAAAAAAAAAAAAAGTTAACACATTTAAAAATATTCTATTCTTATTGTAACCTCCAAAAGTCACAATGTATCGAAATTAAACTTTAATATAAAATAATATGAAAATATATAAAGTTTTTGCTAAGAGACGTGGAACAAGATGGACTATAATTTGTCCTGATTCTCTTTTTCAATATCCGGAAAGTATTTTATCAGCACTATCAGCTTTCAATTTAATTAGCTAAAAAAATTTCTAAATATTCAATTCCTTTTAGATGTTTTTAATATAAGATTAATGGACAATGGTTGTGTCGGTATGGAAATATGCTTATATATAGTGTCAGATCTTGATTGAAAATTATGGGGGAGCCAACTAGGCACTAGGTAAAATTATTTATTAAAAAATTATAATTAATTATATATAATTTAATTGTAATTAGAGATTATATATAATTTAATTTTAATTAGATATGGCAAAATGAGTTGGATCCAACGAGCCAGCTTGTTTAACCCGCCATTTTTGACGGGTTGGGTTGAGGTTCTCAACCCACCAACCCGTTTTGACCCGCCCTGCCTAACCCACCAAGAAAATGGGTTGGTGGTGGGGTAGGGTGGGTTGGCCTGCCAACCCCCTTTTCTTTTCTTTTTTTGAAAAAAAAATATATTTTTATGCTATAAATGTTTTTTAGTTTGCCCACTCATAAGATCATTAGTTAGTCCATCAAATTCAATTATTATTTGTATATATATTTATATACTTTAATTTACAATTTCTCATTACAACTATATATATTTGTATATTGTCCATTCCATTCACTAATATATTTATATATTAGTTAGTCTATTATTGAAAAGTAATTATTAATATTTTGTTATATTTTAGATGATACTTGTATGTTAATAACTTTATTTTTTTATTCATTTTTTATATAATTTTTAAATATTGATAATTTTTGGCAGGCCAACCCGCCAACGCACAGCTAAACGTAAGGGGTGGGTTGGGAGGTTCAACCCACTTAACTAAAGCGGGTCAACATGCCCCGCCCCTTTTTCGAGGGTCAATGGCGGGGCGGGCCAAAACGGGGTGTGTAGGCCCGTTTTGCCATCTCTAATTGTAATCTTGATAGTCCGTCGATGTAAAGTTTTTTTATATAGTTAGCATGTCACAAATCATCTTGTATGAGACTTTCTAATATATTTATTATAAAAGTCAAACATTTTTATTATATAAAATTTTATGATTGGTTGAAAGTGTAAAATTTTTACACTAGTATTACATATCAATTCCATATAATTTCTGGATTAAATTATTATATATTGTTGGTGTAAATATTTTTTACACTCCAATCATAAATTATCGAATCATTAAATTTTTTTGGTTCTTATCATTACTTTCTTAAAGGTCACATCTGATTGACAGTATAAAAAACTTCACACTGACAATGTATCAAAATTAAACTCTATATTTTTATTAAAGTTTCAAAATAATATACATAATGCTTTTGAAGAGGATATATTAAAGTTATACAATTTTCATCTTTATCATAAGTTTTCTTTTTCAAAAAAATGCATCAATTTTTTTTGCTTGTACCATTGTATTTTTTAAGATACAAATGATCACTTCGAAAATACTTAAAGTTAATTACATAAATATATATAATACTTGTAAGAGTGTGATAATATTTTTATAATTAAAAAAATTTTGTTCAAAAAAGCTAGGGGAGTCGTTGCTCCCTCCCACTCTGTAGAAGGTTCGTCAGTGCTTGTATACATTTGTTTCTTTTCTATATATATATATATATATATATATATATATATATATTTGGTACAAGTTCTTTTTTCTTTTTTTTTTCCTTCGCCAATATTGGAAATGAATATGTATTTTTTACTACAAATTTTATTCTGAGAGATTTTGCCTATTTAAACCGATAGTAGAACAACTTTTTGTTCAATCACAAGATATGCAGTCTTATCCTGAAAAAGTGATACAATTGAAATGCGTAGAATGTTTTATGTAAATTCTTTAACAGTCAAACATTGGAATAAGTTGAACATGAATAGTAGCAATCAATTGATTTTATACATATTGTATCATAGCACACGTGAGGTAAGAAATACATATAACCTTGTGATGCATGCAAGCAATTTGTGTCATTTCAACGAAAATCGTTATCATGACATAGATGACACTTTGCATGGCATGCCACATTTTATAATTAAAGACTAGCGGAACCAATTGAAATAGTGAAATTGATTAGGATAAAAATAAAATCTAAAATAATTAGTTAGGTTAGACAAATGGGGTTGGTAAAGATGGGATGACGCATAAGTGAGGTTTGGTGTGCGCCCACTTCGGTTGATGCTGCGTAACTGGTTGTGGAGGAAAAAGTAATCCTGCATCCTACTCAGGAATTACTTGGCACTGACACACATCCAACTTGGTTTACTATAGAACTACAATGTCGGAGCAGCCACAATGCTTTCCACTGTTCTATAATTGGTTTTTAATAAAAAAAAGTCAATATAGTAAATAGTCCGAGGTATTGGTTCAACTTAAACTGTACATTATCTACCTAAAAGTGTCTAATTAAGTGGCTAACAAGGTACCAAGTACAAAACAGCAGTAAGTGTAAAACCACTTACCACATACAGAAATTGTTCTGGACCACAATCGAATAGGCCGGTCACATGCTTTAGGTAGAGCAATGGTCCAATGTGGAAGGATGACACTGGGGTCGGGCAGTGACCCGATATCAGATGGACCATTGGACAACCCAACACGAAGTAGCAACTAGGGTTGCCGCCCTATCCAAGTAGGCGGGCCACTCTACCCTTGCAAAAGTCATGTACCACTGCCACATTGCTACTGCAATTTATGATTGAAGTGTCATGGAGGATAGTTCAACACAGTGTTATTAAAACTAGACCGGCCAGTCTGACCGGTTGGATTGGAAATCGGATCTGAGGCAGGTTCGGCTAGCACGTCAGACTGGATAGCCTTATGAACCGGTGCTAACGTCATCAACTCGGCTTAGAACTGGGGTGAGCTGGTGACTCGACTCGCGGACCGAACTGGTTGTTGACGTCACCACGCGGGCACTGCTGATGTTGACACATGGAACTGAATTTCCCCAAGCGAAAAATCATACAAAATGCAAGAGGTGAGGCTCGAACTCGGGTACATGTGGTTAAAATGAAAGAGCTGTGCCATTTGATGAACGAGCTTTGTTGGTATATGTTCGAAAACTATTATATATATACATAGTTTAGTGCAAATATATAAATTTAATATATATCGGTGTTGATGTGGAAATTAGATTTCTCTATTTTCCGACAAGGCACTTAACAAATATATTTTATCAGGTGGTTGGAGACTCTCTCCTTTCCAATGGTAATCCAATACAAGGCTTTGTAAAAAATAACCTTAAATTCGACAAGCAGTCAAACCAAAGACAGGACTGTTAATTCCGACAAGAACACGATTAAAACTAGAAAAGTGAGAGAAATGGATCAACACGACAAAACTAGCATAAAATTAAAAGAACAGTAATAAAAGTGACAAGAAATGTAAATGTGCAAGAAAACTAAATATACAAATAAGTAAAATGTTCACAAAGTAAAATATGTTCAAAGTTGCCAACAGTTCACCAATTCGCAAAAGATTTCGAGTACAAAACCAATCAAGTTCTCAAAGAGCTTAGAGCGATGGAAGTAAAGAGAAAGAAAGAAAGCTGGGAAGGCATACTTGATGTAACTCCCTTTTAATCCTGTTTTGAGTGTAAGGATGTTATGGGAGTGTGATCAAGGTATCCGACCCTTTGTACATTTGAATAAGCATTATTAATAGAGAAAAGAAATAACTGCCTCAGTCTTAATCTACTGCCATTAATCCTATTGATACATGTGTTTATTTTTCTACTGCTAAGATCTGATGTCCACTACTTCCATTATCGAAAAAAAGATGCATCTTCTTTTTGGGAGCCCATCACTTAAGAACTTCACAGTTAAGTGTGCTTGACTTGGAGCAATTCTAGGTTGGGTGACCTCCTGGGAAGTTTTCCTAGGAAGCGTGTGAGTGAGGACAAATCTTCTTTTCGGGATCCTATCACTTAAAAACTCCGCATTTAAGCGTACTTGACTTGGAGCAATTCTGGGATGGGTGACTTCCTGGTAAGTTTTCCCAGGAAGCGTGTGAATGAGGATAAGGCACGCTGAAAAGACTCGTGTAGGTTTGTGGGGACTGTAACACTCTGATTTTCGCATAAGGGTATATGTTACTATGGATGCATAATTGATGTTGTTGTTGTTGTTGTTGTTGTTGTTGTTGTTATTATTATTATTATTATTATTATTATTATTGATGAAGTTAGTATTGTTATTTATATAATTGATAATGTAATTGTGATTAGTGTTATAGTATTTTTATGCTTATACATATATATGTATGTATATATTATTACATATGATAATATGTATATTAATATATGATTATTTGCATTAATATGAGATTGTGTCACTTAATGTGTAATCTTATATGAATATATGATTTTGTTTGTGATTTTATATGTTAATATATGATATGTAATTTTATTAATAATTAGTGATTAAGAATGATATGATGAGATATCATGTAATTTAGTATTTAAATAAAGATAGTGTAATTCTTAGAATTTAGCCCCTCAACCAATCAGATTTGAGTCCTTTATAATAAAGGATAATCCTCTTTTTGGTTATCTCTTAAGATCTTATCATAATCTCCTAAGGATCCTATCTAGGAATAACTACCAAATATATCGCTAAACTTACATCGAACTTTTGACCATCTTAGAGTATGATTTAGGATTCGGTCATTAGACATTAATTTGTAGATATTTCGCTAAGCTTTCTAACGACACCAAGACTGCCCCAATAGAACACTCGTAGCTCAAGTTATGGGCAAACTACCGAATCATATGCAGTTTGGGCTGAAATAGGAGCCCGTTACGCCCTAACTCTTTTTGTATACCACAAGACTCGACCAAAACCCTATTTCCCATGACTAAATACTCAGAAAAGCTGCCTCTCCTCATCTCTTTTGTTTTCCCTTGGTTTCTCTCAATAGTTCTTGAAGGAAAATTGCTCGCGTTCATCGTCCTTCACCATCTTCTGCCATGAGAACATTGATATTGCTATGGAGTTATTTTGCTAGTGTTTTTATTCAGTCCTTTCAGTCTCCATAGGTCTCAAGTAAAGGTAATAATCATTCCTGATGTTCTTCTTACTTCTCATTTGAGTTTTCTTGAAATAAGGATTGATTCTGGGTGTCTCTTGTTGTTGTTTTCATGCCGCGATGAAGAAACATTCAAACGAAATTGCGGAACATCCCTTCTCCTCTTTTCAAAGTGCTGCGAAATCCAATTTAAGGTATGGGGTGGGGGGGGGGGGGGAGAGTGTTTATCCTATATGGGATTTTGAGAGGGAATTGAGGTGGTTAGGGTTTTTTGCATAATTCCTCTTTGTGCTTCTATGCTTACTTTGATTGGTTGATGAATCCTTGTATGACCAAAAGTATATATATGGTGTTTGTGATTGTAATATGTCATGTTCACTATAGGAGTAATGAACCTTAATAATGAACAAATGGATTCAATTGTATGAATTTGTGTGAATATGTTCTAGTGGAGGTTGATATGAGTGTATGTTATAGTGTTGTTTTGGCATGATTCTTGATGATGATATGACTTGCTAATGTTGATGATGATGATGTTATGCCATATCTATGATGATGTTATGATGCCATGTTTATGATGAGTTATGATGTTATTGGTTGTTGTTTGATGACGTGCTCTTAATGAGTGTTTGTTGTTGAGGATGTCAATGCTAACAATAATGAAAGATGTTAAAATACGTTAATGATGATAATGAGAAATAAGGGATGTTTTTCCCAATTGTTCATAAGACTTGAATGTTAATAATAAGTGTGAAGCCTATGCCAAAAAGTTTAGTTAAGACCCTAGGGATTGATCCATGAGAGTTTGAGGGAAACTAGATTAAAGGATTAATTCCCTCAAAGTCACGAGACATAAAGATTAAGCCAAAGTGATAGGATTATTTGTTAATGGACTTAGTAAAGGCCAATAGGTTTGATCTATGTTTTACCCCAAAGGATTTGGCAAAGGGTTCCCAACCCAGATCAGTGCGGTCATGCTCCAGGAAACACGACCTTGCTTAATAGGAGCACGCTCGTGCTTCAGCTTGAAATTCAAACAGGGCACGCTGCCTAAGCACTCCCGTGCATAGGGTAAGCACGCCCGTGCTTCCCCTCCTAAACAGAATCCAAGGTTAATGTTTTAAAGAGGTTCCAACCCCTATTATCCCCAATACCATTATGATAATGCACCAATAAAGTGATGAAAATTGGATAACTTAATTATATTAATTAAGATGTTTAAAGACGATAAGATGGTTAAGTCGGTAACTTATGGGTTACCGCACGTTGTCACGCTTTGGTGCTTTTGGGCCAAAGTAACCTTGATGCTTTTTGGTCGAGGTGTTGTTAAGTTGGACCTTGGTGCTTTTTGGCCAAGAGGGCCTTGACCCTGTAACACCCTGTTTTTCAGAATATTTTATTTAAGCTGGTTGCATTAAGTTGGATTTATCGTTTAAGGGCTTAGTGGGATTTTTGGCTAAAAGTCCCTTTCTAGTACATGAGCACGCCCATGCTCATTAGCCAGCAAGCCCGTGCTTAAAGTCAGAAGCGTGTTTCTGATTTTAAGTTGAGCACGACCGTGCTCAACAGTGAGCACGCCCGTGCTCAATGCATGGACCGCGTCCAGTGACGCTAAGTGGAGCACGACCGTGCTCGAGGGTAAGCACGACCGTGCTTAAGTCCGGAAGTTATATACGTGAGCAGAATCGAGGGTTTAACGTTTTAACCCTATTTTGGTGAACTCAGCAGCCGCAGTGCGACCACGAAGAGTCGTTTTCTGGTTTCTTCCACCTGGGACAGTTTAGAAGCATTGGGAGACTGTTAGTGCATCATTGGTAGTGGTTTAGGTAAAGTTCATTTCCCCTCTCTTGGTTCCTTTTTCCGTTATTGTGAATAGGAACTAACCCTTGGTTGTCTGTTGATCTAAGGTTTGTTCGGTGTAAGTCGCTGTAAAGGGGAAGAGTCGGTTCGTTGCTTAGGACATCGAAAGAGCTACCTTCAATCCAGGTATGGGGAGAAGGGTAGTATTTACATAGGTCTGGGGCTAGTGTAAAGTAAGGGGTTCCCATAACCCCGTTTTCAATATTATTGTGGTATGATTAAATGTCTGAATAATGATGTATGTTGACTGCTATATGACGAGATTGTCATATGTTCAATATTCTGGAAAGTATGTTATGTTGAATATGAGTATGATATTGATGTGTTCATCATTGTTATTACCATGAGATGGTTGTTGATGTTACTGGCTGCATGGTTGATGTTATGATGATTGAGTTACTGCTGTTTAATCCCTAAAAACGTGTTAAAAGTGAGTTAGGATGTTTAATGGATTAAATTATGAAATTTGGTTAAGTATCAGCCTCTGTTCCTGCCCAGAACAGCACTGTCGCGCGTTGAGCACGACCGTGCTGAACAGGGAGCATGACCGTGCTCCCAGTTGAATTCTGGGGAGATGGCCGCGCTGTTGAGCACGGCCGTACAGGACAAAGAGCACGATCGTGCTGCTGAGCACGACCGTGCTCATTAAGAAGCACGACCGTGCTTCACTTACAGGGGAGCACGCCCCTCATGTGCTTAAGCACGACCGTGCTAGGTTACGAGCACGACCGTGCTCAACCCACTGTGACAGAACCAGATTAAAGGACTTAAGGGGTTTTAAACCCCACTTCCCTATGATGATAACTGATTAGACAACTTGGTAAATGTTAATAAAGATAAATAAAGATGATGAGATGGTGAGAGGTTAAGTCGATACCCCTTTAGGGTGCCGCAAGCTGATGAGTTGTGCCTTGGTGCTTTTTGGGCCAAGGAGGCCTTGACCCCACGGTTTGGGTCTAAGGTGTTGTTGTTACGTACCTTGGTGGCCGAGAGTTTGCCCCAAGTACTGCGGTTGATTCCGCTTAAGTCCTCAGGTAGATTCCGCGAGGCAAGTTGGTGCGGTTGATTCCGCTGTTACCTCTCGGTCGATCCCGTTGGAGTTATGGAGGTGGTGTTGCCGTTGTTGTTGTGTGGCATACGCATTGCATCGGAGATGTTGTTTAGGGATGTTCGACATAGGGGAGATCGTCCTAGAGTACGGCGATCCGGCCATCCACGGTTGGAGTAGATTCTCCTAGCGCCCCCGTGATGAGGCATTCGTTGGTTTGATGCGTTGGCTATCCAAGGAGTAGATTCTCCGGCATTGAGTAGATTCTCAATGTGGATATGTAACTCCGAAGTCGTTCATCCCGAGTTTAGTGGATCCACATGCATCGATGGTTTAGCGGAGTAGGACTGCATTGCACTGCATAGCATAATGATAATGTTGATGTTTGATGTGATGCTGCTATGCTTGTTGTTTACTTTACTGCCTATTCCCATGCTAATATATTTATACGATTCTTACTCCCTATATATGTTTGTTGTTTGTATTTGGCCTGATTGGCACATTGCAGAGGATGACGAGCAGCCCGGAGAGGAGTGACTCTGAGGAGCCGCCACTCATCGTAGGGCTAGTTTATGTTTCGTAGTTGTTAGTTTCAGTTGTAACTCCGTGGATTTTATTCCGGAACGGTTATACCAGCTCTGTATGTGACATCGGGGTTGGGTTATATTATTTTGGTTGGTCATGTTTTTATCGTTTAAAACTTATTTGATTTCCGCGTTGTAAACGGTTCATGTGGGACTTTTCTACCCATGGACAATTGTTTATTTTATCTAGTATTTGCATGTTTTCCTTTAAATGTTTTTAATTTAAATGGCTTTTAACATGCGGGGTAGAAGGGTGTCACATTTAGTGGTATCAGAGCAGTTCGACCTTGTTCGGACGTGGTATGAGTCTGTTGTGAGTCTGTTGTGTGACTCTTGTTTGAATTGTCTATACTTGGTATAGATGATGATGTTTTACGTTAGTTGCCTGTAGCTTTTACTCGCTAAGTTTCTGTATTAAAGGCTGTTTTGGGCATGTACAGGAACTAATGGCCGGTAGAGGACGCAACGATCAGGCGATTGCTGACGCATTGGCACTTCTGGCCATTGCTATCGGACAGGTCAACCCTAACAACGGTGGGCCAGCTGAGTTCCAGGGACTGGATAAGTTCCAGAGGAACAACCCTCCGTCGTTCAAGGGAGCGTATGACCCAGAGGGAGCATTGTTTGGCTGAGGGAGACAGAGAAGATCTTCCGTGCGATGGATTGTAACGATCAGCAGAAGCTCATCTTCGCCACCTTCATGTTGACTGAAGAGGCGGAGCATTGGTGGGATAACTGTAGGCAGAGGATGCAGGCAGAGGGCACAACGGTGACTTGGGCTGTGTTCAGGCAGAGGTTTCTGGAGAAGTATTTTCCAGCGGATATCAGAGACAAGAAGGAGATGGAATTCTTGTCTTTGAGGCAGGGGTCGCTGTCAGTCGGTGACTATGCGGCTAAGTTCGAGGAGCTGGCTAGGTACTACACTCCTTACCAGCATGAGACAGACGATCGCTCCAAGTGTGTGAAGTTCGAAGCGGGACTTCGGCCTGAGATCAAACAGGCCATCAGCTATCAGGAGATTAGAGTCTTCCCTATTCTGGTCAACAAGTGCAGGATCTATGAGGATGCCAGCCAGTTCAGAGCTGCTAGTTCCAGAGGATCGGACAATCAGAGTGGCAAGAGGGTTGATCAGAGGGATAAGGGCAAGCAGCGGTATGCCCCTTCGGGCAAGGACTTCAAACAGAGTGGCAGGAAGCCCCAGTTTCAGCAGAGTAGCTTCAGGGGTGGGTTTTCTGATGCCCCTAGAGCTATGAGGTGTGGGAAGTGTGGAGCACAGGACCACTATTCGTCCCAGTGCAAGGAAACACAGGTTATCTGTTTCAAGTGTGGCAAGCCAGGCCACATCAGCCGCGAGTGTGATGGAGCTAAGGCCGAGCCTCCCAGCGCTAGCAAGAATCAGAAGTCCCAGGCCAACAGACTGAAGACCACTGGGAGAGTCTTTACGCTTAGTGGAGCCGAAGCCTCCGAGTCTGATGACTTGATCCAAGGTACGTGTTTAATTGATGGAACTCGATTAACTGTATTGTATGATTCGGGTGCTACTCACTCGTTTATATTGCATGATAGGGTCAAGAGTCTAAAATTGCCTGTTACCTTCCTTGAGTTTGATTTGTTGGTTTTTACACCTACAAATAAACCTGTTTCTACTTCATATGCATGCAAGAACTGTCATATTGTTATAAATGATAAAACTTTCCTTGCTGATCTTGTATGCTTACCTTTGAAAGACCTGGACATTATTCTGGGTATGGACTGGTTATCTTCCAACCATGTCCTTCTGAATTGTTTCGATAAAACCCTGGTTTTTGGAACTCCAAAGGAGTCTAAGAATCCAGACCTTCTTTCTGCCAGCCAAGTACGAGCTTCGATGAGAGACGAGGCCCAAGTATACATGATGTTAGCTTCCCTGGATGTAGAGAGCAGCCCTCCTGATGTCGCCAGCTTGCCTGTTGTGCGAGAATTTCCTGAAGTGTTTCCGGGGGATGTTTATAACTTACCCCCAGAAAGAGATGTTGAGTTTACCATAGATTTAGTGCCTGGCACCGGGCCGATATCCATAGCACCCTATAGAATGTCTCCTCTAGAGCTAGCTAAGTTGAAAGAACAGTTGGAGGACCTGATGGAGAAGAAATTCATTAGGCCGAGTGTGTCTCCGTGGGGAGCACCTGTGTTGTTGGTGAAGAAGAAGGACGGTAGTATGAGGTTGTGTGTCGACTTTCGACAGCTCAACAAGGTGACCATAAAGAATCGGTATCCCCTCCCTAGGATTGATGATCTTATGGACCAGTTGATGGGCGCTTGCGTCTTTTCAAAGATAGATTTGAGGTCAGGGTACCATCAGATTCGGGTTAAGTCTGAGGACATCCCGAAGACAGCGTTTAGGACGCGATATGGTCACTATGAGTACTTGGTTATGCCTTTCGGTGTGACCAACGCTCCTGCGATCTTCATGGACTACATGAACAAGACCTTTCACCCTTACTTGGATAAGTTCGTAGTGGTGTTTATAGATGACATCTTAGTGTACTCCAAGAGTAAGGAGGAACATGAGGAACACCTGAGGGTTGTCTTGTAGACCCTTAAGGAGAAGCAGTTGTATGCTAAGTTGTCTAAGTGTGAGTTCTGGTTAGAGGAAGTGAGCTTCTTAGGACATGTCATCTCTAAGGGTGGCATAGCAGTGGACCCAGCTAAGGTAGAGACGGTGCTCCAGTGGGAAGCGCCAAAGTCTATAACCGAGATTAGGAGTTTCTTGGGGTTAGCCGGGTATTATAGGCGGTTTATAGAAGGTTTCTCTAAGATAGCCTTACCCTTGACCCGTCTCACCAAGAAGGGACAGTTGTTTGCCAGATCCTAGTGCACCCTTCGTAGTTTACTGCGATGCTTCTAAGCAAGGGTTAGGTGGTGTGCTGATGCAGAATGGTAAGGTAGTCGCTTACGCTTCTAGGCAGTTGAAAACCCATGAGAAGAACTACCCTACCCATGACCTAGAGTTAGGAGCTGTGGTATTCGCCTTAAAGATCTGGAGGCATTACCTTTATGGAGCGAGATTTGAGGTTTTTAGCGATCATAAGAGTTTGAAGTATCTCTTTGATCAAAAGGAGTTGAATATGAGGCAGCGTGGGTGGATGGAGTTCTTAAAGGATTATGACTTCGAGCTGACCTATCACCCAGGAAAGGCCAATGTAGTGGCCGATGCCTTGAGTAGGAAAACCCTACATATCTCCGCTTTGATGGTTAGGGCGATGGACCTGATTGAGGAGTTTAGAGACCTTAGTCTAGCTTGTGAGTTTACCCCTAAGAGTATTAGGCTTGGTACCTTGAAGGTTACCAACAGTTTGATGGATCAGATTAGAGAGGGTCAGAAGTTAGATAAGTATCTCTTAGACCAGCGAGAGTTGCTCGCTTAGGGTAGAGACCTAAGTTTCAAGGATGGCAGTGATGGTATCTTGAGGTTCAAGGATAGAGTTTGTGTGCCAGATGTTCCTAAACTTAGGAAGTTGATCTTAGAAGAAGGTCATAGGAGTGGATTGAGTGTGCACCCAGGTGCCACTAAGATGTATCAGGACCTTAAGAGAATGTTTTGGTGGCCTAGGATGAAAAAGGATGTAGCTGAGTTTGTTTATGCGTGCCTAGTTTGTCAGAAGGCTAAGATCGAGCATCAGAGGCCTTCGGGTAAGTTGCAACCTTTGAGTATCCCAGAATGGAAATGGGATAGTATCTCCATGGATTTTGTGTCTGGACTCCCTAGGACTCCAGCTGGTTTTGAGGCAATTTGGTTTGTTGTGGATAGACTGACTAAGTCTGCCCACTTCATTTCGATGAACATGGAGTATCCTTTAGAGAAGTTGGCTAAGTTGTACATCAAGGAGATAGTTAGGCTTCATGGTGTACCCTCTAGCATAGTTTCGGATAGAGACCCGAGGTTTACCTCTAGGTTTTGGAATAGTTTGCAAGAGGCTTTAGGAACAAAGCTTAGGCTTAGTTCAGCTTACCACCCACAGACTGATGGGCAGTCTGAGTGGACCATCCAGTCCTTAGAGGACTTGTTGAGGGCTTGTGTGTTAGAACAGTCAGGAAGTTGGGACAAGTTTTTGCCCCTGATAGAGTTTACCTACAACAACAGTTTCCATTCCAGCATTGGGATGGCACCTTATGAAGCTTTGTATGGGAGGAGATGTAGGACACCCTTGTGTTGGAGTGAACCTAGTGATAGTGTGGTGCTAGGGCCAGAGATAGTCCAGGAAACAATAGAAAAGATTAAGTTAGTTCAGGAAAAGATGAGAGTTGCACAGAGTAGGCAGAAGAGCTACCATGATAAAAGGAGGAAGGCGCTCGAATTCCAGGAAGGCGATCATGTATTCTTGAGAGTTACCCCGACGACTGGGGTTGGTAGAGTGATGAAGGCGAGGAAACTTACTCCGAGGTTCATTGGTCCTTACCAAATCCTCAAAAGAGTCGGCGAAGTCGCCTACCAGATAGCCTTACCCACGTTCTTGTCAAATCTCCACAATGTTTTTCATGTGTCACAACTCAGGAAGTATGTTCATGACCCTAGTCACGTGATAGTACCCGACGCTATACAGTTGAAAGAGAACCTGACGTTTGAGGTGTTACCCCTTCGAGTCGAAGATAGGAGGGTGAAGCAGCTAAGAGGCAAGGAAATTCCTTTGGTTAAAGTGGTTTGGAGTGGGGCGACTGAGGAAAGTGCTACCTGGGAGCTGGAGAGCAAGATGATGGAAGCATACCCGCATCTTTTCCCTTGAGGTACATGTAAATTTCGAGGACGAAATTTTTATAAGGGGGGTGGAATTGTAACACCCTGTTTTTCAGAATATTTTATTTAAGCTGGTTGCATTAAGTTGGATTTATCGTTTAAGGGCTTAGTGGGATTTTTGGCTAAAAGTCCCTTTCTGGTACATGAGCACGCCCATGCTCATTAGCCAGCAAGCCCGTGCTTAAAGTCAGAAGCGTGTTTCTGATTTTAAGTTGAGCACGACCGTGCTCAACAGTGAGCACGCCCGTGCTCAATGCGTGGACCGCGTCCAGTGACGCTAAGTGGAGCACGACCGTGCTCGAGGGTAAGCACGACCGTGCTTAAGTCCGAAAGTTATATACGTGAGCAGAATCGAGGGTTTAACGTTTTAACCCTATTTTGGTGAACTCAGCAGCCGCAGTGCGACCACGAAGAGCCGTTTTCTGGTTTCTTCCACCTGGGACAGTTTAGAAGCATTGGGAGACTGTTAGTGCATCATTGGTAGTGGTTTAGGTAAAGTTCATTTCCCCTCTCTTGGTTCCTTTTTCCGTTATTGTGAATAGGAACTAACCCTTGGTTGTCTGTTGATCTAAGGTTTGTTCGGTGTAAGTCGCTGTAAAGGGGAAGAGCCGGTTCGTTGCTTAGGACATCGAAAGAGCTACCTTCAATCCAGGTATGGGGAGAAGGGTAGTATTTACATAGGTCTGGGGCTAGTGTAAAGTAAGGGGTTCCCATAACCCCGTTTTCAATATTATTGTGGTATGATTAAATGTCTGAATAATGATGTATGTTGACTGCTATATGACGAGATTGTCATATGTTCAATATTCTGGAAAGTATGTTATGTTGAATATGAGTATGATATTGATGTGTTCATCATTGTTATTACCATGAGATGGTTGTTGATGTTGCTGGCTGCATGGTTGATGTTATGATGATTGAGTTACTGCTGTTTAATCCCTAAAAACGTGTTAAAAGTGAGTTAGGATGTTTAATGGATTAAATTATGAAATTTGGTTAAGTATCAGCCTCTGTTCCTGCCTAGAACAGCACTGTCGCGTGTTGAGCACGACCGTGCTGAACAGGGAGCACGACCGTGCTCCCAGTTGAATTCTGGGGAGATGGCCGCGCTGTTGAGCACGGCCGTACAGGACAAAGAGCACGATCGTGCTGCTGAGCACGACCGTGCTCATTAAGAAGCACGACCGTGCTTCACTTACAGGGGAGCACGCCCCTCACGTGCTTAAGCACGACCGTGCTGGGTTACGAGCACGACCGTGCTCAACCCACTGTGACAGAACCAGATTAAAGGACTTAAGGGGTTTTAAACCCCACTTCCCTATGATGATAACTGATTAGACAACTTGGTAAATGTTAATAAAGATAAATAAAGATGATGAGATGGTGAGAGGTTAAGTCGATACCCCTTTAGGGTGCCGCAAGCTGATGAGTTGTGCCTTGGTGCTTTTTGGGCCAAGGAGGCCTTGACCCCACGGTTTGGGTCTAAGGTGTTGTTGTTACGTACCTTGGTGGCCGAGAGTTTGCCCCAAGTACTGCGGTTGATTCCGCTTAAGTCCTCAGGTAGATTCCGCGAGGCAAGTTGGTGCGGTTGATTCCGCTGTTACCTTCGGTCGATCCCGTTGGAGTTATGGAGGTGGTGTTGCCGTTGTTGTTGTGTGGCATACGCATTGCATCGGAGATGTTGTTTAGGGATGCTCGACATAGGGGAGATCGTCCTAGAGTACGGCGATCCGGCCATCCACGGTTGGAGTAGATTCTCCTAGCGCCCCCGTGATGAGGCATTCGTTGGTTTGATGCGTTGGCTATCCAAGGAGTAGATTCTCCGGCGTTGAGTAGATTCTCAATGTGGATATGTAACTCCGAAGTCCTTCATCCCGAGTTTAGTGGATCCACATGCATCGATGGTTTAGCGGAGTAGGACTGCATTGCACTGCATAGCATAATGATAATGTTGATGTTTGATGTGATGCTGCTATGCTTGCTGTTTACTTTACTGCCTATTCCCATGCTAATATGTTTATACGATTCTTACTCCCTATATATGTTTGTTGTTTGTGTTTGGCCTGATTGGCACATTGCAGAGGATGACGAGCAGCCCGGAGAGGAGTGACTCTGAGGAGCCGCCACTCATCGTAGGGCTAGTTTATGTTTTGTAGTTGTTAGTTTCAGTTGTAACTCCGTGGATTTTATTCCGGAACGGTTATACCAGCTCTGTATGTGACATCGGGGTTGGGTTATATTATTTTGGTTGGTCATGTTTTTATCGTTTAAAACTTATTTGATTTCCGCGTTGTAAACGGTTCATGTGGGACTTTTCTACCCATGGACAATTGTTTATTTTATCCAGTATTTGCATGTTTTCCTTTAAATGTTTTTAATTTAAATGGCTTTTAACATGCGGGGTAGAAGGGTGTCACAGACCCCACGATTTAGGTCTAAGGTGTTGATGTTGATGTTGGTTATAAGTCTTGGGTGCTTTTTGGCCCAAGCAAAGGAAGTGGTTGACTTGTGTGTTGTTGTGCTCACGCATTCATACGTTGAAGTTGATTAGTGGGGGATGTTCAACATAGGGGAAGTCGTCCTGTTATGATGATCTGGCCCAAGTCTCGGGTGGTTCACCCATGGTTTGGTGAACTGTGTGCCCCCGAGGTGGCATATCCAGTTATGATACGTTGGCTATCCAAGGGGTTCACCCATGGTTTGGTGAACTGTCGACGTTGGTGCTTTTTGTTGGATACAAAGTAATTTGGATTAAATATTCTCTGAGTTTTGATGTTAACAAAAAGGATTAAATTAGTTAAGATCTAACATGCTCCATCGAGTCTTGTAGGGATATTCGAAATTTAATAAGTTAAGGAAACTTTGAAAGAGTTTATATCCGCATCCACTCGAGTAGACGAGCTGCTCAAAATGAATGGTACATTTATTTATATAAATATGTTTGAGTAGACGGAATATAGAATAAGCTCAGTAGACGAGAATTTTAACTATTATGAGTAGACGAGCTTGAGTGCCATGTCAGTAGACGGAGATCTAAGCTACTCACCGATACATAGCAAGTCCAAAGACTTGATAGCAAACGAGAATTTTTGCCACGTCACTAGACGAGCTAAGAGAGTTTCTATCTATGAGCGTATAGATGCACTATATTAAGTAGACGAGCTCTTCTTCACTGTGAATCCTTCATATGATTAGAAAACTATCTCGACCACATAGAAGTATTTATTTCAAATGATTGATATTTATTTCAAGTATATGTTGGTCTGTTCTATTTGATTTAATTGTTTTATTGCCTTGTTTCTTTGAGAGAGACATAGTACAAATGAGAAAATGCAAAAGCAAAATAGTACAATGCAAAACGCCTTTTACCCTGTCACCTTTAACACTGGAATAGATGGAATTTGTACAAGGGAGACAAGACAGTTTTCAAGTTACAACTGCTCAGAGGTGTGCCCGTTTTGTGCAAGAATGATCACCTATAGTACATTTTACAATGGCCACGAGCAAGCTGAGTCACAACGGATATTATGCATTTGATCTCATCCCTAAACGGGAAAAATTCAAAAACAACCGTTGAAGAATTTTCAAGAGAAGAGAGGTCACTATAAATTCAAGACCTCAACATCTGAAGGAATAACTTTTGCCAATATAGAAATCTTGCTAGAAAAACTTCTATCATTCTACGAGTTCAATACTATTTATTCTTTCAAGAGCAAAACTCTGTAATACCTTAGCTTGAATATTGTTATAATATTCAACTGATCTTAAACTTTCATACCCTCACACATAGTGAGTTAGAAGATCAAAACAAACCAAATCTCTTTGTTAGAGTTAGAGCTTGAAGAGGCTTGGAAAGAAAGGAATACTTGTAGCCTGGAGAGGTGTTGAATACTTGTTGTAATCTATTTAGAAAATAGTGAAGAAAAACCTTCAAGTAGAAGGGACTGGACGTAGCTCTTGGTTGGAAGAGAGTGAACTAGGATAAAACAACTTGCGTGAATCTTCTTATCCCTTATCTCTTCAGTTTTATTAGTTTATACTAACTGTGTGTATTTGAACTTGATTTTGTTAAGTCTTTAAAAGGATTATTTTTGTGTGTGCTTCTGCCTTTCATTCCTTGTGTGAGAAAACTGTTTCGAAAAAGGTTGTTTTCGAAAATTATTAACAAACACAATTCAACCCCCCCTTCTTGTGTTTGCTTGTGTCAACTTCACTTTTATGGCCAATGTGGAATGTAACTCCGAAGTTGACATCCAGAGATAATTTGGATCCACATGCATAACGGAGTAGCGGAGTAGTGTTGCACTTGCATCGCATAACATAAGTTGTTTATATGATATGATGTAAATTGATATGTCGCGTGTTTATGTGTGTATGTTGGATGGTATGCTAGGTTATGTAATTGTGTATGCGCGCTGTCTTGGTTACTGTCTCTTCTCTTCATATGGTTTAAACATGATCTTTCACCCATACAACATTTTTAGTCTTGTGACAGAGAAGGAGGAATCTACAGGAATATATGAGTAGTGAAGGGATGCCTTCTATGAAGTGTCGTGATGTAGCTATTGGAGACGGCTGTATTGCATGTTATCTTAGTGCTTTATGTTTTCAATTTTGAAACTTGGTTATTTATATTGTATGGGAATTTAAAGCTCTGATATATGTGACATCGGGTCAGGGGATTAATTTACTATCATTATGTTTCCATACAAACTTCATGATTGTTTATGATGTTTTTATTTTATTCTTTAGTTAAATTCAAGTTTTATGATGTGATGCTCTCAAGTATGTTCAATTTGGTCCCTTAACTTATTTTTCAGATTCGGTTTGGTCCCTTAATTTTTAAAAGGTTCAATTTGGTTCCTTAATTTGTCTATGTTGACTCAAGTTAGTCCTCTCCCATCAATAATGTCAGTAACAGTGTTAAATGAATTTCAAATTGATCCTTTAAATTATTAACTTGTTTCAAATTGGTCATTTAAATTGTTAACGAGATTCAAACTGGTCCTTTAAATTGTTAGCGAATTTCAACCGGATCCTCAAAAATTAACACTGTTAATGACTCGTTGACGGAGATGACTAACTTAGGTCAACAGACATAAATTAAGGGATCAAATTGAACTTTTTAAAAGTGAAGGGACCAAACTGAATCTAAAAAATAAGTTAAGGGACCAAATTGAACATTTTAAAAGTTAAGGGACCAAACTGAATCTAAAAAATAAGTTAAGGGACCAAAATGGTATTTTAGCCTTTTATTTACTATTTATATAATACACGTTTCGGGGTAGAGGGTGTCACAGGGACATTCATCAATCCATAAAGCAACCTGGAATGTCATAAATGGTATCAGAGCGGCATCTCTCCCAGTACGGTGTGGTTCGAGGATGAACCAAGCGGAAGCTGGTGAGCATGTGACACCCGGGGCTGACGAGGACGGGAGTGGTCACCGGTGCAAGAAGGCACAGATAAGGAGCGGCTCCTGGCAGGCTTCTAGGCAGGGGGCACATGAATGAACCGATTACACACCCGAATGAGAGGGATCCTGAGACTGTGTAGGTATGGGGACTATACAGTTGAGGATGGCTTATTTGAATTAATTGATACTATATATACCAACAAGATGCATCTTCTTTTCAGGAGCCCATCACTTAAGAACTCCACATTTAAGCTTGCTTGACTTGGAGCAATTCTGGGATGGGTGACCTCCTGGGAAGTTTTCCCAGGAAGCGTGTGAGTGATGTTACAGAAAGCCTTCGAGCTTCCATTTGCTTGTATCATGAAATCCTCTTGTTTTCGACATTATTTTCATTTAAGTATCTATCAGTATGCCTCTTTTCATGCTTAACCATTTTTCCATGCATTCCTTTCGGCAACTTACCTCACTATAAAAAATAATGGTTTTAGCGATCGAAAATAGCGACCGCCGCTACGGGGTCGCAATTAGCCACCATTTTTGAGACCAAACTGGTTGTTCCAGAAAATAATTTCTATGTTGCTTTTAGCGACCGAAATAGCGACCGCTACTGGTAGTCGCAACGAAATCGGTGGCTGTTTCGGATGCTAAATAGGAAATTTTAAAAGTCAACTCAGTTGACAATTTAGCGATCGGTATTGCGATTGAATAAATGTTACATTTTCATTTGGGACTATTTAGCGACCTGTATTGCGACCGATTTTATTTTTTATTATTTGCGACCGTTTTAGCGACCGATATAACTAAAAATCCCTAATACACGAAATTTTCCCCTTACTTCCTCATTTCGTTCAGAAACCCTTTCTTCTCTTTGTCTCTTAGAACTCCGGCAACACCTCCGATCACTCCCTCCGTCAACCACCACACGGTAAGCACGTTCCTCTCCTTCGCTCTTTCTCTCTCTCAGTCGCGTCTCCTCTTTCTCACTCTCTCTCTCCCCCCCCCCCCTCTCTCTCTCTCCCCCCCCCCCTCTCTCTCTCTCTCACCAGTTCTTTGTTTTAGGTCGCACCGCCGAGGGCCGTGCCGCACCGCCTTCTTGCCTCCAAAATTAAGGTGATTTTTCTCTTTGCTCCCTGTTTCCCATTCCTCTTTCATGTTGCTTTTGCTTTTGGTTACATCCTCTTTCAGAAAGCCTGCATCTTTGGCTGTTGTTTTTGTTGTGGTTTTATGGGAAATCAATAAGACACTGAATGTTATTACTGATCTGGATTTACATTCTAATTTATTATTGATTAATACCCTTTGTGATGGAATCAATAAGACATTGAATGTTATTGCTGATCTGGATTTACATTCTAATTTATTATTGATTAATACCCTTTGTGATGGAATCAGTTTGTTGGATCATGTTCTTGGTGATACTGGTTTGCATGCTGTGGATGCAGTTTTGCTTGTAACAATATAGGGACAACTCTGTGATACTGTAATATATGAGTTCTGAGATTAAATAAAAAAAATTACAAAGAATTTCTAGGTGAAAAGTTAATTGATTTTGATTGCAATTCGCATATTAGATTGTTGTATTTTGACATTTTTGCGGATCTGAAACCTATGCCCTAGATATATATAAATCCAGGAAAGTATAAATTTGTTTAGTAATTTGGGGGTTAATAGAATACTTATCTTTTGGATAAGGGAAGGGGAACTTATCTTCCTTTTGTTGGTGCAACTCTATGAACCTTATCTTTAATCTTATCGTACTCTGATGTTTCTATTTCTTAGCTTCATTTTGGATGTCTCACTTTCTGAGGGAAATGTTAATTAATCAATCATAATACCCTTTCATGTCTGAATCCTGGAATTAGAAGACTCCTCTTTCTCCCGTAGTCTTCATTCATGGAATGTTTTCTGGTTTTTGTACTTCATTCATGTACTTGTTTGAGGTTTTTATTTATGGCCTTTATTTTGGCTCCTGTTTAGGAAATTTTTTTAATTTTTTTTTGTGGTTAAACAAATGTGCAGCTTAGGTCCAAAATTGTTGACGTGTTTAATATAATATGGGTTGTTTATAGTATAAGGTTTAGATGAAGTTTAATATGACGTAGTTAAGACATTTTATTTTGGAATCAAAATTTGTTAGATATAACCAATGACATCATAATATCTATTCATAATATCTATTCCTTGCACTCTATCTGCCGAATATTGAATTCCATAGCATAAAATCATTGTGTTCATTTTGTCATTTCAAGCTAACTCTAGTTGATTTTTAGGAATGGCTCTGATTTGTAGTCTTGTACATGACAACTTTTCATGCATTAAAAGCCTTTGCTGATCATGTTTTTTCTTCTTCCAATCTTATTTGTCTATTGACAACCGCTCTAGTCGTCATCCTTTTTCACTATTTGCTTGGAGTTGAGGTAGGTCAAATACTCTATCTTTTTCATTGTTTCTAGTGGTGCTTGAAGACTTTGAATTAATTTGTTGTTTGTTAGTGGAGAGCTGAGCTCAATAGGATGTTGGTTGTGTGCTGGTAGATTAAAAATGATGCATGTGCTTGTAAACTTTATATATTGTTTGTTAGTTGAGAGATGAGCTCAATAGGATACTAGTTGTATGCTGGTAGATTAAATATGATGCATGTGTTTGCAAACTTTATATGTTGTTTGTTAGTGGAGAGTTGAGCTCAATAGGATGGATGTGTTAATTTCATGCTTGTTTGCCATTTTTATATGTCCTTATTAACTTATTGTCGCTAAAATTGTGCTATGTATATAGGGTTAAATTTGTATCTTCTGTTATGGTTAATGAGTTAGAAAAGCCTTAGTTTCCCGTTTGAGATGCAATAGTAATGAGCATGCGTACTTTGAAAAGGTATCGTTCATTATATTGGATCTTGAATTGTCCAAGTGGGACAGTTTGAGAAAACCTTTTCGATTCTTGTGTTTATAGTCATTTCCTTTTGTTTTCTAGGTGCTGATTGCAATAGATCAAACAGCGATCAAGTCGTGTACTTAGAGACCGAAGGGAAATGCTGCCGAAATTTCATCAAGTATGAGGCATTTGAATGAATATGGGAATAACTATTCATCGATCGAGTGTCGAAGAGGTTTTTCTCAAATGGGATAGGTTCATACCATGTAACAAGAAGGAGCTGATTGTTGTGGGACGACTATTCTTTCTCTCTCAGATAGCAGTATTGGATGTTACCGAGAATCGGTTGTGGATGTATAAAAGGTTGGATCGCAACAAACATCTAACGGTGGAATTTAGAGCTGGAGTTAATGTGTTCCTAGAGTACGCGACTAGTCAAGAGAAGTTCAAAAGGAATAGTGAAGAGAATATGAGGTGTTCTTGCTTACAGTGCAAGTGTAGAGTTTTCAAGTTTGTGCATGAGCTAATGATAGATCTTTACAACAAGGGGCTCATGGCAAATTATTATTGGTGGACTAACCATGGCGAGGAATTGCCCCTGTTTCCCAATTCGATTGTCGAAGAGACATATTATGGAACTGGTGACCACAGGGAAGAACTAAATGCATATGAGCAGCTGATCATGGATCATGCTGGGCCCTCTATAGGGCAGGCATTGGAACATGATTATGTGACGGAGCTGCAACAGAGAGAGGAAAATCCGAATCACGAAGCAGAAAAGTTCTTTAGTATGTTGCATCTCAAGCTAAACTGTTTGAAGGATGTGATCAACACTCCAAATTGTCGGCCGCCTTGTCACTTCTTAACATGAAATCCGACTTCAACATGTTGGCAGGAAATTTTAATCGAATGGTGCAGTTTATAAGAGAGACACATCCGATTGATAGTCGTATGCCTCAGAATCTTTATCATGCTAAGAAGTCGGTGAAGAACTTGGGCTTGGGTTGTTTGAAAATTGATTGTTGGGTGCATGCTGTATTATAAAGATGAAGCGGACAAGAGCATAATATGTTGCAAAATTTGTGGAGCAGATCGATAAAAGACAACCACTAAAAGGGGTATTGAAAAGAAGACGACCTTAAAAAGATTGTGGTACTTATCTCTCATTCCAAGGCTGCAAAGATTGTACTCTTCAATGGCAACTGCTCCCACATGAGGTGGCATAGTGAGAATCAGAGGCAGGAAGGAGTCTTGTGTGATCCTTCTGATGGAGAAGCTTGGAAACATTTTGATAGGGTGCATCCAACATTTTCCAGAGACCCACGGAACATTAGATTAGGGTTATGTACCGATGGATTCAATCCTTTTGGTCAATATGGAAAATCTTACTCTTGTTGGCCAGTTATAGTAACTCCGTACAATCTCCCCCTGGTATGTGCATGAAGAGGGAGTTTATGTTCCTGACGGTTTTAATTCCAGGCCCATCTAATCCGAAATCAAAGATTGATGTGTACTTGCAGCCGCTCATTGAAGAATTGACATTTTTGTGGAATGATGGTGTATTGACTTATCATGTTGATTTAAGGCATAATTTCATGATGAAGGCCGCGTTGATGTGGACGATAAATGACTTTCCGGCTTATGGGATGTTGTCGGGTTAGATGACTGCGGGGAAGCTTGCGTGCCCAATATGTATGGAGCGATCAAAGGCGTTTACACTTAAGTACAGTCGAAAGACATGTTATTTTGATTGTCACCGCCAATTCCTTCCTGCCGATCATCCTTATAGGAGGAATAAAAAAGGTTTCAAGAAGCGATGTACTAAGAACTCACCCCCTCCTCCATGTTTATCTGGTCCAAATATATGGCGAAGAGTGAGGCAATTACCGCCTATCCATGAATCGCAAAGAGGACAGAATCCAGGCTATGGTGTTGAGCATAATTGGACTAAGCAAAGTATATTTTTGGGGTTTGTCTTATTGGAAAACACACCTACTCCGTCATAAGATCGGTCATACATAATGAGAGGAACATATTTATGAATGTGTTTGACACTGTTATGGACATCAAAGGGAGGACAAATGATACTAATAAAGCTCGATCAGAAATATGTAACCGCAAGGAGCTTGAGATGAAAGATCGTGGTGGTGGCAGGCTTTTCAAGCCGAAGGCAAGTTATGCTCTCAGCAAACCACAGAAAGTAGCTATTTGCAAATGGGTTAAAGAACTAAAGTTGCCTGATAGGTATGCCTCAAATTTGGACAGATGTGTCGACGCTAGGGAAGGAAAGTTACATGGAATGAAAAGCCATGACTGTCACGTATTCATGCAGCGTTTGCTTCCTATTGCGTGTGACTCATTACCAAAACCTATTTGGACCCCACTTGTTGAGCTTAGCCACTTTTTTAGGGAGTTGACGTCCACAGCACTAAATCTGGAACAATTACGGGCCATGGAAAACAATATACCTATGTTGCTATGTAAGTTAGAGCAGATATTCCCGCCTAGCTTCTTTGATTCAATGGAGCATCTTCCAATTCATCTCCCGTATGAAGCAAGAGTTGGTGGACCGGTCCAATATCATTGGATGTATCCCTTTGAGAGGTAAATAACTAATTCACCTCATTTATTCCTTTATTTCCAAAATTCTTCCTGCTTAGGTTCTTGCACTCCCTCAAAAGCAAAGTCAAGAACAAGTCTAAGGTAGAGGGTTCCATTTGTGAAGCCTATTTGGTGGAGGAGACTTCTACCTTTGCCACTTATTACTATCCACCTGAAATGGAAACAAGAAGGACTAGAATGCCACGTAATGTAGATGCAATGAAACTTCTTCATCTAGTCCTCCAATATCATGTTTCAATTACCCGGGCATGCCTGGTGGCAAATCAAAATCTTATTTCATGGAGCAACGTGACATTGATGCAGCCCACTTGTACATCCTACAAAATTGTGACGAGGTTGAGGCATATTTAAAGTAAGTAACGTTCATACTAGTTTTTAACACCTTGATCAATAATTAACAATGTTGTACTAAAGTATCTAGTTTTTGTCCTGTAGTTAATTTCTAAAGGAACTCCACCCAGACATTCCAGAGGATCGAATAAACTAGGAGATTACCAAACGGTTTCCCACGTGGTTCAAAGAATATGTAGGTTAACAGTTCTTATTAATTATATACAATACATGTCCTGTAATTAATGTCTTATATATGTTATAATCATTTGTAATGTATTAGGTTCTAAATACAACCAATAATGTTGAAGAACCACTATTGCTTAATCTGGCATGGGGGACCTAAGATAAAATTTACCCCATTTCACACATACATTGTGAATGGTTACAAATTTCGTACACAACAATGTAGTGAAGGCATGCTATCATCCAACTATGGTGTGTGTGTACGTGGTATAACTGGTCAGTTAGAAAGTGACTTTTATGGAGTTTTAACTGAAGTTGTTAAAATGGAGTACACTGGTTTGCACTCGTTGAAGATAGTTCTCTTCAGGTGTGACTGGTTTGATGATATTCCAGATATAGGGACAAAAATAGATAATAAGTATGGAATTATCGAATTAAGGCAATCGCGAAGATATACTAAGGCGTATGACCCGTTCATATTTGTACAACCTTGAGGGTCATCATGGTTGGTCGGGTGTCATCAAGACAAAGGCTCGCAGTACAATCTCAGATAATACAGTCAGTCAAGCTGAAACAGAGGCTCCATACCAAGATGATATTATTGCAGGGCTTCAAGTGTTACGAAATATAGATGCTGATATCATCGACGAATGTCTTGTTGATGTTGGGGGCGGTGGGGAGGAAATTAATACGGTGGTATTGAATTAGTTTGACTTTGATGAATCAGATAAGGATACATATATATCAAGTGAGAAAGAGAATGAGAGTGATTTCATTGCTACAGATTCATCTAATTAGGTAACTCATGTATACAAATGTTTTTTATATTGATCGTTTATTTTGAATTGATCTACATTGCAATATATATATATATATATATTGTTTTCTTTAAGTTACTTAAATGTGATATATAACAAATTCATTGAAACAGATGGCAGACTCAACTAGGGGTGGTAGAGGTGGCTATACTGGAGGGTGAGGTGTAGGTCGTTCTTCTCGTGGGAGAGGTCGTGCTGGGAGATCATCTCCCACGACCCACACACCTTCATCTGACCAGAATGTGACGGACACTATGACGGGACAGACGATTCCGAGTGTTGCATCAGTTGCCACTACCTCTGTTCATGATGTCGGGACGTCATCAGCACCACCACCACCATCACCACCATCATCGTCGCAGTCAGATGCCACAGATAGAGCTTTACAGAGGAGGTTGATCAGGCCAGGCCCCGACGACTTAGAGTAAGCTTTTTACTTAATTTTTTTCATTTTATGACATTGTTTAAAAACATAATTGCATGATGGTTTTTCCAATCTTATGATGACACCTCAGAAGGAAACTACTGATGAGATATTGAAGAGCATCAAGGAGAAGTCCGAGGAGTCATGTCCCACATGGACTTCAGTAGATGGTGACGTGAAGGACATGTGGTACAGAGAGTTTAGGGTAAATTAAAATTTAGTTACTTGCGCACATTTAGTTTATACTTTGCATTATAAATATTTTGAATTATTATATATGTTATGTTTGTCTAATATGTACCTAACCCATGCAGAAAGTGTTTACTTGGGACTCGCATCATGAGAATATGATTAGGAAGGGTTTTGATCATAGGGGTGCTTGCATTATGAAAAATGCAATGCACAGGTTGAGGAAAGGGACAGATAAGGGGAAGTGGATGGTACCTGACGTGCCACAGGGACTGCAACAACATTGGGCCAGTGAGGATTTTCAAAAGAGGAGTGCCATCGCCAAACAGAATAGGGCAAAGGATAGTGGAGCATCAGCCTACACCAGAGGGTCGGTCGGGGTAGGAGATCATTTTGAGAGGATGGTACGTACTGTAGTTTATTTTAATTTATTTTCTATTTAGTTATTTTATTGTGACTCATGTTGTGCTAATTTATTTTAATTTGCAGACTCAGCAGTTTGCCCGACCCCCTACTACTTATGAGTTCCTGGAAAAAACAAAGAAGCTGAAGTCAGGAGAGTGGGCGAATGATACGGGAAAAAACATTTATGTGAGTATAAAAAGGAAACCTTACTTATAAAATTAATTAGTTTAATTATGTTCAACTTATTATTTGTTAATAATTGTTAATAATATTATAATCAATTTTATTTTGTAGGAAAAATATGATCATGCCCTAGCGGATGCCCATGCACGTGCCTTACAGGAGGGTGGTTCTTCTTCTAGCCAGGAGCAACACTCTCCAGCCTCTGTTGATTCGAATGCCATATTTTTGGAGGTTGTTGGAGGTAAAAATTAGAAGGGACACTTGTATGGGCTTGGGCAGTTGGGCAGTCATTATGTGGCCATGTCGTCCCGTTCATCTGGAGACATTGGCATGGCGAGTGGCGTTCCTCCGTGAAGGATGCTAGGCAGAAGACCTTGGAGGCCGAGATTGATGAGCTTAGAGGCACCACTGGATACATCTTGTCTCACCTGCATCTTCAGTCGCCTGTACCACCACCACCACCACCGCCTGCTGCAAAGGACGAGGAGGAGGATGACGTTGATGCACAGCAGGACGACGACCTACCTCCGTCATGATCTTGATTATTTTGATTGTACTGTTAAATTTTAGTTGACTATTAGTACTTTTTTGTGGATGTTTCTTTATGTCACGAATTTTTGCTTGAAATAATGGTTTAGTACTTTTATTTATTTGGGTTACAATTTTATGTCTGAAAGTACTTTTATTTATTTGCATAACAATTTTATTTAAATGCAATTTTAATTTTTGTTTAAATATTTTTATTAGGGTTAATTATAATATTAAAACATTAATAAATTAATTTCATAATTAATAGAATATTATATTATTTTATATTAATAGCAAAAAAAAAATTATAGTATATCATTTTTAAAAAAAAAGTATATAAATTTATAACATTAGCGACCGAATTAGCCACTACGGTATCGGTCGCTATTTTGGCTATAGTAATTGGAAACCAGCGACCAAATTAGCCACTACAGTATCGGTCGCTATTTTGGCTAGGCTATTTGGAAACCAGCGATCGAATTAGCCACTCCAATATCGATCGCTATTTTGGTTACCATAAGCTCGTGACCAATGTGACAGCCACTAAAATAGTGACCGAATATTCAGTTGCTAATATGTGAATATTCGGTCGCTAACACTGACAGCGACTGAATTCCATGGATTAGCGACCGATTCTTTCGGTCGCTATTTGACATTTTTTTTTTGTAGTGCCTTTCGGATATCAGAATTTCTTTATTTCGACCAAAATCTTATTTTTGGTTCCAACAATCGGTTCATAAGGTTTAACTAGTGGCTCACCGGTTGGACCAAGGACCCATTGACCTAGTACCCTGATCGAGTCAATGACCGGTTCGATTTTAATACCTTTGCATGCAAGTGGATGGGTGGTGACTGATGTAAAACCATCAGCTGCTCCACAATGGGGTTAGATCTACAGGTTATAAATACTAAGGAATATTATTTCACACACATTCACTTCTTATTAACACTCCACAATTTCGTACTTCGGATACTTGTATCTTGTTTGCTAACTTAAACATTGGGATGTCATTAATATAAGTACATTGTGCATTAACCAGACCAGGGATGGTATATAATATTTATTATTATTCATTCGTAGTAAAGCAATTTTTTTTTTTTTTTTTTGGTAAGCTTAGTTACCCAATTTTTTATGTACTATAAGTAACATATATTTTTAAGCACGAAGTGATCAATAATTAAATGTCACCTCTTGATATATTATATGGTAATATCTCATACATATAGTCTCTTAATTAGGTGGCGTTTCATTAAGAAAATATTTTCAAGTAAACTACGTTATCGGAAATCTCATTTTCCGTAATATTTATTTTCCAATCTCAAACATAAATAGAATTTTCAGGTTTCATTACAAATTTATTCTTATGCATCTTTATGTTTGAGAACGATTTTTTATATATTGTACCGTACATGGGAAAATATTATTCCCACCTCACTTTCCAATTGAGGAATGTCAAAATATACCTGATACAAAACATCACCTTAGTAATTGAAAAGAAAACAAAAATACTCTTAAGTACGAAAATTGATATCATAATTGTACGTAAAGCTTTTCACCAAGAGCAACACCAAAGGCAGTTTCTTTACAAGTTGATATCATAATTATACTCTTCTTGATCATGGTGTTCCATGCAATACACTGACATTGTAACACCCTATTTTTTATATACGTGGTATTACCGGTTAAGATATAATTATTTATATTTTTATCCGAGACCAAGAAAATGATTTTGGATAAAACAAAATCATATTCATACTCTACCTTATGGTAGAGGGTTATGGTGAAATTTTGGGTTGAAAATTCAGATGGAAACCGGTCGACGTTTTCACTGACAGTAAGATTTTACTAATCAGAAAATCTAATTTTGACTCGTGAATTAAACGGTTTAGGTTTAAGTCATATTTGTAACAATATTGATTTTTTGAAAAGTTTCGCGTAAAAATACAATATTATATTTTATACGGGAGAAATATTCAAAGGAAACGCGCGTAAAACCTAAATCGGGTAAACGACGGAGCCGGATACGGTGCTGAGGTGATGGAAGTGACTGATGTAACTGAGGGGACAAGCACTAAATGCGAGGGGACAAGCATTTAATGCAAGCCATCATGACAAAACAAATATCTAGATATTTTATCATGTGAAAAGACTATTTTGCCCTTGGACTTTCTAGGTAATTCCAACCTTGCCCTTAAGTGATTTGGACCAAAATACCCCCCTCACTCCCTCACTTGCACGGCTGCCCACTCGTCCCCCACACTTAGCCAAATTTTCATTTTCCTTCTAAGGCATTTTCTCACAAAAATATTAAGAACTTCATAGTTGTTCTTGCTAAGTTCTTCAAACTTCTTCAAATTCTTCATCTAATCTCTTCATTCCAAGGTGAGGATTCCATTCCTCATCATCTTAACTTCATTAATTCTCAACAAATTTCCATTTCATCAACTATTTCTCAAATTTCAGTTCCTAGATCTAGTTTTTCAAAAATTCACCAAAAATCATAGAAAAATGTTTTGTGTGTTCTGCCACTTGATCTTACCTCTCTACTACCTCTAGTTGTTATATCTAGAAACTTGAAATCAAAAGAAATTCCTACCTAATTTTTCTAGTGTTGGCCGAATATATGTAGGTGTAGGCCAGATGAGTTTTTTTTTTTTTTTTTTTTCCAAATTTTGCTAGGATGATGACTTGTATAAACTATCTAAGGTCTTTAGGTTCTAAATCCAAGAGCTTGAAAACTTTAGAAATCTCTTGCCAATTTTTCCTCTAAGGGCCGAAACCCTATATGTGTGGGTAAATGAGTTTTTCTTCAATTTTTACTTGAATGATAACTTGTCTAAGCCAGCTAAGATCTCTAGGTTATATATTCAAGAATTTGTGAGCAAAAGAAATTTTCAACTAATTTTTGTTCTCTTGGTCGAAACCCTAACCCATTTGGTTAGAGGATTTTGTTTCAAAGCTTTGATTTGTAACACTTGACCTATGTTAGTTAAGACTCTAGTAACTCGGATCCAAAAGGTGGAATTGAGAAAATAACCCTAGCCCTATTTTTGAGTCATGGCCGAACCTAACTTAATATTGTCATAGTTGGATTTTGTTTGATTAATTTGTTGTTATTTTGTTTTGGTTGAAGGTTAATCGATAGCTTGTGGTGTAGTAACGAGGATCTGGAAGTTCGTGATTCCAGTGTTAGTTTAGGTGGGAGAAACAACCATTCCAATGTCGGAACGGATAAGGCAGTATTAACAGCTTCAGCCCAGAAGTGTCTGGGGACAGAGTTGTCATTGAGCATAGTTCTAGCCATCTCTTGAAGAGATATGTTCTTTCTCTCTACCACACCATTTTGCTGTGGTGTTCTAGGTATTGAGAAGTTGTGAAGAATACCACTATCTTCACAAAACTTATGAAATAGCTCATTTTCAAACTCTCCCCCATGGTCACTTCTGATTGAAGTGATACACATGACTTTTTTATTCTGTACACGTTTGCAGAATATAGGAAAGACCTTGAAAAACTCATCCTTGTGAGCTAGGAACATAACCCATGTCCATCTTGTGTAGTCATCTACAATGACTAGACCATATTTCTTACCACTGATAGAAGTAGTCCTTGTTGGACCAAAAAGATCAAGGTATAGCAGTTCTAGTGGTCTCTTGGTACTAACAATATTCTTAGATTCAAAGGAACCTTTGACTTGTTTTCCCTTTTGACATGCATCACAGAGAGCATCAAATTTGTACTTAAGGTTTGGTAGTCCTCTCACGAGGTTATGCTTATTTTGCTTTGAGATTAATCTCAAGCTTGCATGATCTAGCCTTTTATGCCAAATCCATTGCTCATCTTCGATGGACACTAAACATAAGACACTTTGATTTGAAAGGTCCTCCAAGTCAATTTTATTCAAATTGTTTAGCCTCTTAGCAGTGAATAAAATTGATCCATCATTTTTCTTGACATTACACTTGTTCTTATTAAAAGAAACATCATATCCACTATCACATAATTGACTTATGCTCAGCAGATTATGTTTTAAACCATCCACTAAAAGAACATTATCAATGGAGGGAAAATGATGTTTACCAATTTTACCTATACCAGTGATCTTCCCTTTCTGGTTTCCTCCAACTGTCACCTAGCCACCATCCTTATGTCTTAGGTCTTGGAACATACACCTTTCTCCCGTCATGTGACGTGAGCATTCACTGTCTAAGTACCAGGATGTTTGCTTCTTTCCTATTGTTAAGCAGATTTGCAACAGGTATTATCTTGTCCTTAGGTACCCAAACTGACTTGGGTCCTTTCTTGTTAGTTTTCATTGGATGTGAATGCTTAACATGCCTATTATGTATGCATCTATTTGTAGCATGCCCACTTTTTCCACACACTCTGCAAAAGGTGTTGGACGGGCTTGATTTAGCTTTAACATTTTTAGCTGGAGCTTTTGAAGCTCTATATGGTATATGTGGTTTTGACTTATCATGAGATGCCTCATGCTTCTCCTTGTCATAACCAAGGCCAGATTTATCATATGGTGACCTAGAGTACCTTAGAATAAGACTGAGCTTATCTGAGCCACCTACAAATTTTGATAGAGTGTCTGTCAAATATGTTATATCTTGTTTCAGTTTTGCAACTTCACAAGAATTATCAGGCTCACATTCAAGTTTGTCAGTTAGACTGACATTCTCTGATCTCAGCTTATCATTTTCTTGAGCTAAACTTTGTTTTTCAATGCAGACTCTATCATATTCTTTTGTTAATTTTGCAAACTTCTTTTTAAGACTTTTGTATTCATGTGACAGTATGGATGAGTCGACATGCAGTAATTCATCAAAGGCATTTTTGAGAGTGGACGAGTCAGAATCCATTACCTCATCATCATCAGTGTATTCATTCTCTGATGATGTGTCAGCCATGAGGCAGATATTTGCCTCTTCCTCAGCTTCATTTTCCATATCTGATGAGGATAAGTCCAAGTCCTCCCATGTTGCCATTAAGCCCTTCTTTTTCTTGAAGGACTTATTTTTCTCTTTTAATTCAGGGCAATCAGCTTTGAAATGACCAGGCTTCTTGCATTCAAAGCATAGGGGTGGACCTTTTTCTTTGGAGTCTGATTTCTCCTTAGAAAACTTCTTGTTGAACTACTTTCTTTTGAAGTTACCTTTCTTTCTCCACATGTGTTGTATCTTCCTGGAGATGAAATATAATTCATCTTCATCTGACCCTTCATCACTGTCTGAAGGTTCAGCATCATCTAAAGACTCAGCAGCTTTAAGCATCATCTAAAGACTCAGCATCATCGATGGACACTAAACATAAGACACTTTGATTTGAAGAGTTGCCTTTCCTTTTCTGGAATTGTCTTCTTCATTTAGTTCAAGCTCATGAACTTTTAGTGACCCGAGAAGCTCTTCCAGAGAAAGAGTATTCAGATTCTTAACTTCTTGAATGGCAGTAACCTTTGGTCTCCATTGCTTGGAGAGACTTCTCAAATTTTTTCTGATTTGATCGCTATTCTCATAAATTTTTCCAAGAGATCTGAGACTGTTGGTTATTGTTTGAAATCTTCCAAACATTTGATCTATAGTCTCATGATCAGCCATTTTAAAAAGCTCATACTGGTGAACCAACATGCTTATCTTTGACTCCTTCACTTGTGATGAACCTTCATGAGCAAGAGCCAGTATATCCCAGATTTCTTTTGCTGTGTTACAGCTGTGAACCTTGTCATGTTCTGATCTGGTAATGGCACACATCAAATAATGTTTGGCTTTAAGATTAAGTTGATGCTTAGCCTTTTGATCTGCAGTCCAATCTGCTCTAGCCAAGGCTACTCCATTTTCACCTCTTGGCTTAGTATAGCCATTCTCAACCAGATCCCAGATGTCTAAGTTCTGTGCATCCAAGAAAGCCATCATTCTCTTCTTCCAATAATCATAATCAATTCCATGAAAGAGTGGAGGTCTGTTGATAGCTTGTCCTTCTGCATCCATGGTTGTTGGATCGTACTCCCTCAGCACTTGTTAGATGCTCAACCCTTTCGAGGCTTAGCTCTGATACCAACCGAAGTTGACACAGGCAAACACAAGAAGGGGGCGTTGAATTGTGTTTGTTAATAATTTTTGAAAACAACCTTTTTCAAAGCAGTTTTCTCAAATAAGGAACGAAAGGCAGAAGCACACACACACAAAGAAAACCTTTTTAAGAACTTAACAAGAACAAGTTCAGATCCCCACAGTTAGTATAACCAAATAAAACTGAAGAGATAAGGGATAAGAAGATTCACGCAAGTCATTTTATCCTGGTACATTCTCTTCCAACCAAGAGCTACATCTAGTCCCTTCTACTTGAAGGTTTTTCTCCACTATTTTCCAAATAGATTACAACAAGTATTCAACATCTCTCCAGGCTACAAGTATTCCTTTCTTACCAAGCCTCTTCAGGTTCTAACTCTAACAAAGAGATTTGGTTTCTTTTGATCTTCTAACTCAATATGTGTGAGGGTATGAAAGTTTAAGATTAGTTGAATATAACAATATTCAAGCTAAGGTATTACAGACTTTTCCTTTATGAAAGAATAAAAGAATTAATCTTGAAAGAGTTTTTCTATCAAGAGTTCTGTATGTGCAAAAGTTGTTTCTTCATATGATGAGGTCTTCTATTTATAGAGACCTTGCTCTTCTCTTGAAATTCTTCAACGGTTGTTTTTGAATTTTCCCGTTTAGGGATAGAATCAAATGTGTAATATCCGTTGTGACTTAGCTTGCTCGTGGTCATTGTACTATATGTCATTCTTGCATAAAACGGGCACACCTCTGAGCAAATGCAACTTGAAAAACTGTCTTGTCTTCCTTGTACAAATTCTAGCTATTCCAGCGTTAAAGGTGACAGGGTACAAGTCGTTTTGCATTGTACTATTTTGCTTTTGCAATTCCTCATTTGTACTATGTCTCTCTCAAAGAAACAAGGCAACAAAAACCGTTAAATCAAATATGAAGGACAAACATATACTTGAAATAAATATCAATCATTTGAAATAAATATTTCTATGTGGTTGAGATAGTTATCAAGTATTCATAGAAAAGAGGAGCTCATCTACTTAATAGAGTGCGTCCATACACTCATCGCTAAAAACTCTTTTTAGCTCGTCCAGTGACGTGGCAAATTTTGCCCGTCTACTATCATGTCTTTGGACTTGCTATATATCGGTGAGTAACTTAGATCTGCGTCTACTGACGTGGCACTCAGGCTCGTCTACTCACAGAAGATAAAATCTCGTCTACTAGTACTGTTCTATATTCCATCTATTTAAACATATTCGCATAATTAAATATACCATTCATTTTAGCAGCTCGTCTACTCAAGTGGACGCGGATATTAACTCTTTAGAGGATTCCATAACTTATAAAATTTCGAATATCCCTGCCAGACTAGATAAAGCATGTTAGATCTTAAATAACACTTTGCCATACAAATTTAATCCTTTTTGTTAACATCAAAACTTAGAGATTATTTAATCCAAAAATAATTTGGTTCCGACACGTCCCAACTTAGATTTAGGATATGCAGCTATAGTGTCATTGCTTTGCATGAGCATCCTAACGGTAATGGGGGTGTGCACCAGATGAATTGTGCAACTATAGTGTTATTGATTTGCATGAGTACCCTAACGGTAATGGGGGTGTGCACCGGTTAATGGGGACACGTCGCTTGGACGACTGACTATCTTCCCTAACGGTAATGGGGTATGGTGACAGGGTTGGTAGTGGCCACGTCAGCATAAAGGTTTAGTTGCATGAGATTGAGGGTAGAGGAAGGTATCGTGATTTAAAGATGATTGTTAGTGATGAGTGATGTTTGTCTTTGACCGTTATTATATTATATGCTATGATTCTTTTCCGCTTATGATGATAGAACTGTTTCTTAACTCCCTATTTCTGTATTTTGTGTATGTCTACTTTATTGCATTAGAAGACTCTATGGAGGAAACCGTTTCTAAGGAGTTGGATGGATCTCCTTATGAAACGGATGCTGGGTGACGAGCTGTGGATTCTAACGATATAGTTTAGGGAGTTTATGGCCAATGAGTCTTATAAGACGTTTTATTTTTCCGCTAATTATAACAGTTTGTATAATTATGTACATGCGAGGGATCCTACTAATAGGATACCCTAAACAGTGTTTTGTATTGTGAAGGATAAACATGGGTGTGTATGTGTAATATAACTGTAGCGTGTTTAACTTTCAGAAGTGTATGTATTGTATTTAAGTTTTTTAATTTCTTCGTATTTTCGGGTTACGTTTAATGTTAAGAACGCGAATAATTTTAAATAAATAATTAATGGCACAATGGGGCATAACGGGGTGTCTTAGATATCTACGACTAAATGCTAGCCCATCAGTGTTTCACAATCAGTTATAGTACCACTATATGGCTGTTACTATTGAATGCACAAGATGTCTATATTGTCAGTTGTGAAACATGTGCTATAACCACTCCTTCCGAACGTTTTCTTAGCACTGGAGTTAGGGTCAGATCTTACTTGAGGCTATGTAGGAATAGGACTATGTAGTTTCAATCAATTACCTCTGTGCTCGTGTCTCTGTGAACTAACAGTGTCCAGTCATGCTTTGATGAGATTATGATCATATTGATATTGTATATTATTGGTTATATGTGTATGTATACTTGTTACTTGTATATACTGGATTGTCTGACTAAGATATTTGTTTATATGGATATGAATGTATGCTATGATGTGTCGTGCTATTTTTATATCTACCATATGCTGTGATGTTTGGGAATCTCACCTCCCTATTTTCTATTGCCTATGTCGGCTGTCTATGTGCCTTCTGTGTTCTTTCGAGAAGATTGAGATGTTAAGATGTCACTCGGCTGATTCATCGTACAGGTTGAGGTTCAAGCATGCGAACGATATGGTGGAGTTTCTAGGGTTTCTAGGGGAAGTCTTCCAGCCTTCAGATGGTCCAAGATGATGGTGTTCGTGTTTCTGTCATGCTTGACCCTTCTTTTCTAGAGACAGGCACGACTGTCGTTGGTCTGTAGGTTTGACTTTTCTCTTGGAAAGGGAAATAGCTTAGTCCAAGAGCTACTTTTTTAGTGGCTCTAGTAGTGTCTTTTGTGATGACGTAGGTAGTATACTCAAATAGAGTTTCCACTAGAGATCGTCAATTGGGTTTGTCCTTCTCACGATGTACAAGAGAGGATGATCTTTTATATTTTAGTTCTGCTGCAATAACGAAATCATCTCGGCATCCAGCGCTGTTGATTGATGGTACAATTGCATTTTGAAATTTGCGCTGGAAGTTAGCTTCTAAGTTAGGGATACCAGTTTAGGTTCTGTCTCGGCAATCTCCTTGTTAATTCTCTCCCTCTCAACAATAAGTTCGGCTAGGCGGTTGGACATCGCCTCTTTTTAATTAAGATCAGCTTTACTTTCAGTTTCTGCCTGTTGGAAGGAGGATTGGAAGTGCAGCTTTTGGTCTTGAAGTTCTGCCAGCCGAGCAAGATCCTTAGCAGCTTGGTCATGACGACCTTTGAAAACTTGGAAGTTGCAACTCACCTCGCCAATCTGAACTGCCATGCGATTAAAGATGGTTTTTTGATTCTCATTAGCGTTGGGGGACTTGGCGAGCTTTGATAATGCAATCCGAAGGTCGGTGATTGTGTGCTGCTCTATGGGAATGTCTTGGTCAAGCAGGGATTCTATAAAGGACAGATGTTGATCCGAAGGAGAGCTTGGTGCCGCAACATCTTTGGGCACTGGAGAAGAAAAGTATTGGGCTGGGTCCTCTTCAGAAACAGGCACTTCAGTTGGTTGAGCAATAGGAACTTGAGGAGCAGAAGCAGGAGCAGTTGCGTGTGGAGCAGGTTCATATTTCTGATAAGAAATAAAATAAGCTTAGTTGATATTAAATAAAAAGGGTAAAGTCTGGTAATCGGCTAAGAGATTGAGAGATTACTTGTATTAAAGGGCACCTTGCAGGGGAAAGCCTTGGAGAAGCAGCTTCCGGACTAGTCTCTAGAGATTGTTGGTAAGTCTGAAAAGGAAGAAAAATGTTAGAATTGGAAGTTTTAAAGTTACTAAAAGCAGATTGGAGAAGTGATGGACCTTTCTCAGTTTCTTTTTTTTGGGGTTGATTGGTGAGCAGCAGCTTTGGGAGCTGTTTGTTGGGTAGCAGGAGCTGAAGGTTTAGCTGCCGATGGGGACTCTCGGATAACGACCACCGTTTACCTGGTAGAATATCTGGTAGGCCTGGGGCAAATGATTTTTGAAGCAGGGGTGTCTTCAAGAGCTTCAAGATCTATAGCCATCGGTTGAGAAGTTCCTAAGGAAAAGAAATGAAAGCATTCGGAAAATTCAGAAGGTAGCCGATGGTTAAAGAATAAGATTTAAAATAACCTGTTGCATCGGCTGCAGTTCTGCTTTTTGTAGCTTTGGGCTTCCTGACCGATATAGGCTGAACATTGATGGCAGGCTGATCCATGCCTCCTATAATCAACTTTGAGAGATAGCTGGAGATACTGGCCGAAAAGATCTTGTTGCCTACTGAGGGCCATCAGTTGATGAAAGCCGACGATTCCCCAGGGAGCTTCCTAAAGATTTGGAATTCGAAAGCGTTCAACTTTTGCAAGTTTTAGCGAGACAGAGATACCACATTTTTGTCAGCTAATGTGGGCCTTCCAAAAGCTGTTGCCAATGATTGATATGGCAAAGGTATGTGTTGAATGAGTCAAATTGCGGAGCCAGAAGGTTGGGACAATAAAATTCAGCCGATGTCTTATTTTAAGGTTGGATGGTTTCACCCCACACATTAAATCTCGGGCCGTGAGCACACTGGCCAACAGAGGGAGATGTAGTTGACTAGTTGAGGATCCGAGGAGGTCACATGAGTACTCATCCAGAGTAGATTGCGAGGTTTGTCGGCTAAAGGGAAGAATTCTTTGGCATGACGAGTGGTGGTGAACAGCTCAGTTGCAAAATTAAAGGCCGAACGTTTGATAATAGGGATGGTTTGTAAAGTTTGGCCAAGGGAAATTAGAGTCGAGAAGGAAGAGGTAAAGCTCTTGTGAGTTAAGGGAATGAATTCTGGGAAATAAAGCATTATCCAAAGCTGAAGAAACCAAAGAGGTCCAGCTACATTATCCAGTTTTCATTGTTCTGAAGCCTGGATACCAAAGTAAAAAGACTTCTGTAGAGAAAGGATAAGAAAAGGGTACCTAAGGCTAAGGGCTTACCAGAAGTAACCAGAGAAACTAGGTGGGAAATATCAAAGACCACAGCAACTGAACTAGAGCAAATAAAATATTTGCAGAACCAATAAAGAAGAAAGGCTTGGTGTTCACCATCAAAAACTTGGTGAGAAGTTTTGTCATTGGCAGACAAAAAATTGGAGTATGAAGAGATGTTCTTTGAGAAGTTTACCTTTAAAGCTAGATAAGAGAGTTCAAACAGGGAGTTCATATCTTCCCTAATTACTGGAAGGCCAGTAATGGCTGCCACATCTAGCGAAGTAGGGCTCATGATACCCGAGGGAAAAATGAAGCAATTCATAGAGGTAGACCAAAATCTGAGGAAGCTGAACAAGATTTCAAGATTCAGAGGAAAATCATGTTGAGAAAGCATGATGATGTCGTAAATTTCCCATGTTTTCCAATCTTCTCCTCGACTTGCTGAAACCCATTTTAACCACTCGGTATACGGAAGAGTGGGATGAGGCCAAGTCTGGAGATTATTAGGGCACTTGTTGATTGAATACCAGCTGGCAGTAATGGGAAGCTCAAAATGTTTAGGGTATAGGTGATGATCAAGGAAGATTTTGCCATCCTAAATGTCTGAAGTGCATGGGGCTAAGGTGAATGAATTCATGAGGGGAGTGAGAATAGGGGAACCAGAATCTTGTTCTTGGTTGAAAGGCTGTTGGATGCTGAAACCTGAAATAGTGGAAGATGATGAAGAATCATCACCTCCATAAGAGTGGGTTTTGTTTTGGGAATCAGAGATGTCAGACATGGTGGAAGTATTGGAAAGAGTAAGCCGAAGAAGTTGATTTGTTAAGTGCTTTGGAGAAAAAATGGCAAAAGTAAATCGACTAAAGAAAGTTTTGGCTGAATTTATAAGTGTTGAGCAAGGAAGTGGCAAGGGTTTTTGATTGTTTGACATTTAAAATAAAGTTAACGTTCAGCCGAAAATTGCTCGCATTAAAGGATAAGTGGTTGAGCTAAGGAATATTGAAGTGGGCGCGACGCTTGAGGAAACTTAGTTACATTTCACCAACTTCTTGAAATCAGCTGAGAAATGTAAGGGGGCAATTTTTAATACCCAAAATAAATTCTAAGAGGGCAGGTCGAGATAACGGCTAGCTGAGGTTGATTAGCCGAGGACAAGGATATCCGATGGAGAATGAGCACATTCGGCTAAGAGTTGGGTTGGACCTTGTTGATGGGCCAGGTTTGAAAGGCAGAATGGGCTAAAGCATAATGGGCCACGAGCTGTTAGAAGGAGTCTTAGGAACGTGCAAGCGCAAGGCTAAGAAATGAAGTTGTTTACCAACAGATGCCACAAAACATGCCGAGAAAATAGGAGGTTAGCTGTTGAGGGGTAGCTGTTGTGGCTATAGCGGTTAAGAGACGTGGGCAGCTGGGTTGAGGATAGTTGCATGTATTTAGGATGTTTAGCCAATTAGAAAAGGTTGTTGATGGTTAGGTTTAGCCTATAATTAAATACCCATTGTACTTATTGTTAAAGATACACGACAAAATCCAGTACAACTTTTAAGCTTTGCTTATTTTCACTTGCCTTTACTTTCAGCTATTTGTTAATTCTGCTTTTACTTAGTGCTATCTATTTTATGCAAGCTTATTACCTAGCCGATAAAGTTCTTATTCTTTAGTCCTTAGCCTTTTCTTGTTCACCTTGTTACCAAACGCTTTCTTTAGTGAATTTGGGAACCCTTTGCTAGAAGTTAGATTTTACTTCTAGTTCAAATCACCTTATCCTTATTAAAATCTGTACGTGATTCTCGACTGATTTCTAGATCGGCTGATAACTTATTTTTCACGTTAAACAAAGCTTAATAATTAATTATATAAGGGTAAGATGAGAAATGTGAATGATTTCAAATAATCAAAACTTTTTTAAAATAAGGTTCAAACTTTTAGCTTTTTTAAAAATAATTATTTTTCTAAAAAAGGACATTTTTTATATTTTAAGCAAATTTGTCAAACATATCAAATTGATTTCAAAATAACTTTTTATAAAAGAAAAAAGGTTTTTTCCTTAAAAAAAGTTGTCACAAATGGAATAGAGATAAGCACTGTATTATTGATATTAGAAAACGATATTTAGTAACAACATGTGGTTTGTTCGAATGGTAACGGGTGGATCCCTAAAGGATTCCCCGATAATCAAAAAAGGGAAACAATATTCAGTACGGTCGCCCTTTTTTGGGGTACTTTTTGCAGGAACAGTGTTATCGTAACACTTGTTTTTTTGCTTTCATCTAACCTACCGTGACATCCGTCAAATTAGTAGTTTATTGGTCTATCATAATTTTGTTTTTTGTGCACTATTTGCCAGTTTGCTATTCGAATGGTAAAGCTCTTAATATTAACCCCTTCTTAAATATTCTTTATTTGGAATTTTTTTTGACACAAATTTATTTGGAAATTATGTCGTGGATTTTATTCTTTGAAATTTTTGGTAGTAGCTCACTAAATCATTTCACTTGCAGGATCCACATTCTGAGTTCATCAATCTAGTTTGTGTGCTTTAACAAAATCATAATTGCTCCAATTTTACCACATTTCAAGAAATTGAATGTGTTTTCGAAGAGTTTATAGAAAATTTATTTGAGTTTATAAACTTATGAAAATAAACTTATGCAAATAAATTAGGTAGCATTTGATATCAGTCATATTTTAATATTCTCGAAAATGTGGACACGAGAATAAAAGTTTCCCTTTCTGATACAAATTTTAACTAATTATTCTCAAATTTTAAAGACGTCCGAGAATAAAATTAGTGAATAAAAATTAAAAGCTCAATTCACATGTGTAAAGGTGATAAATAATATTTATGTGAATGACATTCCCGGAAATATAGTTTACTTGAAAATAAAACATTCCTTGAACCAAACATCACCTTATGAAAATAGTTTATGATGTTCATATAAGCTTATTGTAATAAACTTGTTAGAAAAGCTTTATGAAAATAAACAGTTTTTAACTTATTTAAAAAAGCTTATCAGATAAACGCTTAATTAAATTGTTTACCTAGACGTAACCATAATATCTAGTTGGCATAAAAAAATTCACGTGTCCATATTAAAGAGATCTCTTGTTCTTGTCATGGCATGGCCGGATGTGCATAATGTATATGTATAGCAGGAATAGTATTACAACAGATATCCTCACCTGTTAAATGTGATATAATCTTATCCTCACTAACTATAATACTCCCTCGTTATTGTTTGGAAAACTCACACTAAGTTTAAAGCCTCACTTATCTTGGAAGAACAATATATAATTCTGTTGGAGAGAGAGAGATAAATTATATTTTTCATTAAGGACCCATCATGTATGGTTATATGATTCACTAGTTACATTTCAAAAAGTTTGTGTTTTTTTCTTCCTTCAAAAAAAAAAAAAAAAGGGTTTGTGTTTCTCTCTTTTTAACAGAACAATATCAGATTCTTCAAAGGGCACTACTATTGGCACCGTACAAAATACTATTGGCACCGTGCAGCTTTAAACCGATTTTTTTATTTCCGAAAATACCCTTTTCACTTACTTACGTTCTGCAAGTATTTTACGCAACGTAACTTCCGGAAAGTAATTTCCGGAAGCTTCCGGAATATGAAATCCGAACACTTTTTACACATCCAGAATTCAAAATCCGGACACTTTTTACACCTCCGGAAAGTAAATTCCGGATGTGTTAATTTTAACACATCCGGAAAATACTTTCCGGATGTGTAAATTTTCCTGATGCAGCTAATTTGTACATCCGGAAAATACTTTCCGGATGTGTAAATTTTTAACACCTCCGGAAAATACTTTCCGGATGTGTAAATTTTCCTGATGCAGCTAATTTGTACATCCGGAAACTACTTTCCGGATGTGTAAATTTTTAACACCTCCGGAAAATACTTTCCAGATGTGTAAATTTTCCTGATGCAGCTAATTTGTACATCCGGAAAACTACTTTCCGGATGTGTAAATTTTTAAATCCTGTTCGGAAAATACAATGCGGACCCGGTCCGGAAAATAGAAATCAGAGGGGTCCGGAAAATATAATGCGGAATGAACACTTAAGGGTATTTTTGGGAAAAAATAAAAATCAAAAAAAGTGCAAGATGCAAGGAGTAAAAAAAATCGGTGCCAATAGCAGGGCCTTCTTCAAAAATAGGATAGAATCCAAATCCATCAAACTATTATTTTTCAATTAGATATGTCTTTTATTTTTAATTTTTTTTTAAGTATCTCTGATTCGTGAACATAACTAAGCGGCACAAACCAGTTCCCATGAAAAGAAAACATGTGATGGGACATGTAATCGGAACTATGACATAAATTTTCGTGATGAATACATCCATTGGCTCACTATTTGTGATAACTAAGTAGATAATTTTTTTTTTTTAATTAAGAAAATAAACATAAAAGCCGGCATCTGATAAGAACATATGCTGCGATCTAAACCCTATGTCGTCGACATTGTCATAGATCACGAGTTACAGTTACTAGGATTTTTCACATTCGTCTCCAAGTTCTCCTTTTTTTCTGTGCCCCCCATTTCGAAACCCCCCTTTTCCAAGTCAACCTTGTTTGGCTCTTCCATAACTCTCCTTTTCCAGTATTTGCAGTGGAGAACGAGCTGGAGGATGCCTAAGGGAGTTCCAATCACACTTGGTCCCTGTCATAGGTGGAGCATTAAAATATCAGTCACTACGAGGTTTCCTAAGATTTATGAAATTTATAACGGAATATCATCTCATATGAATTTTTAATACCATTTTTTACATGTGATTAATGATGTATAAGTTTGGAATTAATCACGTGTATGGGATGATTAACCATTGAATCAGGAATGTATTCATTGAAAAACCCATTAATTATTAAATACATGTGATTAATCATGAATTTGTATATTATTAACTAGAAAGAAATGCTAGCAATATATTCTGTATAGCACACTCTTTCTTATTACATGAAATTCGTGTGGGTTCTACATAATTTAAGTGAGACCCACAGAATTAGTGAAATCCGTTATCAAAATAGTGAGTCTCGTTGAAAAAGAGTGTGTTAAAAAGACAATGCCAAGTGTATTGTGAGCAGTCTCATTAACTAGATGTATAAAATATGTAAAAAAAAAAAGTGAAAATATATACCGCGACAAATATATCTCGAATGAGGACACCATAAGTCAGCCACAATAGACTAGCTAAAAATGAGCACATAGACAAGGGTAGTGGCATGAATTCAACGCTCTTGGTTTGTATCACTCTCTTCTGCAGTAGTCAAAATTAGACTGTGTAAATATGTATAACAAGGATTAATATGGCATAAAAACAAGATTTTAGTGGAGGAACATAACAAAGGCACTTATCTTTTTTCTCTTTTCTAATAATTCTAATGTGGATTTTTAGATTATGAAATGGAACAACTCTGTTCTCATGTTTTGGTTTTGCTTCTATCTGTTCCAATTTAAGTTAACAGCAAGAGACAAATTAAGATGGCTTACCATTACAACCAAAGGGGAGGCATACATTGCTACAGAAACCCCCAAGCCAAAGCTACCCACAAGTAGCTTTCGGTGGTGATGATCAGGGAAGGCAAAAGCTGATACAAGTGCAATGGTGCAGAAAACTAGAAGAACTGGTATTGCTATCATGGCTACCTTCACCTGTAAAATTAATGAGTAAAACAATATAATTCTCCACCTAGCGCGCACTCCGAAAGGGAATCGAAAAAAATATAATTCTCCACCTTTGTATTTGTGCAAGATTGCATGGAAGTAAAGAGAGCAACTGTAATTTTCTACATGTGATGCAGAACAGATAGAAATATTTTACATATAACATGAACCTACATTTATGGCTTTTAACTTAAGTTTTAAGTCACATATTTCTTTCCTCTACTTTTCATTTTTTGTATTTTGATGGTATAAGATTTTTGACTGATGAAGAAATTGCTAAGTGAACTTAGTGAAGTTTAAAGTACTAGAACTCTAAAGCTAAAATGTCAATGCATGCAAGTAGTCTTTCTGGATAAAAATAATATTAACCATTCCCCTTGTACTTAAAATAATGAAATCTTCAATGCACATATCAGTGATTTTGTTGATTCAAAACAAGGTGTAAAATTTGACAAGAAATTGATGCATGAGGAGGAGAACTCAGGCTTAGAGGGTAATGGACCACAGAACTTGCCTTTCCTTTGGCTGAAGCATACCAGAAATAAATGATAACATAGGATAGCTCAAAAGCAATCCCAACTCCATTAACTGTGACTAGTGGAAAATTTTCCCACTTGTTGCTTATAACAGGCAAGCCATACCAAGTGAAAAGGAGACAGTTCAACAGTGCTATGATGTATGGAATGCATGAAAACTCCTCTGTGCTTTTCTTTCTTATAACCCTTTTGAAGGTAACCCTGCACAAGTAAATATAGAAAAAGATTCAGTGCTTCATATTCTCTGCAAAAGAGAAGATAAAAGCTGCTATTGATGAGTACTAGAATAGTGAGTCATAATCATATAACATATAACATACGTTGGTGCAGCATAAAGGGATACTGAAGCAGCATTCCCTGCAAGAAACACCAAAATGGGTCACTTTTTGTTGAAGACTCAAGTAATGCTCAATAATGCTAATTAAGGAGCGAAAGATTGAACAAAGAAATACCAATAACAGCAACGGCCAAACGAAGGCTCTCTGACATGGTTAGTACTTTCTTTACACTCTAATTAGATGTGATGAGGATTGTGTACCACTTTGAAGAGCGTTAATGATGCTCTATTTATAACTCTTAAGAGTAGTGTCGAATGCCTAGTGGCAGACTTAAAATATTGTGGTAAAAAAACGAAAATGAAAAAAGAATGTAGAAAATTAGGATGGAGATCCTCTGTCTCACTTTCCTGTCTCATTTTCTCTGTCTCCCATCAATCATAATTTGTCATTTAATAAAATACAATCATAACTCATTAATACTTATATAGATTCCTAGCTTTGGATTGGTAGGGAATACTGAGACATCAATTTTTGGGACAATAGATCTGTATCCAAAAAGAAAATTGAAGGGGGATTGAGAGCGAGTGGAAGTGCTGTCTACGGCTTTCATAAACTTGCGGATGCAAAACTTTGTTCAAAATTGAGAAGCTTTTTCTGTCAACTTGCTCAATACTAGAGGCTACTTCTAAATTCCCTTTTATTTTCTACTTCTAGAGGCTAATATTATGTTTCATGCAGGACACAAAATATTATTTCTAGTAACTAGATGGCATTAGATTTGGACCATCCTTTTTTGACAAATTTCCTGCGTGTCAATTGAAATGTCATTTATATAGAATATGTTGGATATGTTCCTTCTTTGTTTTTATGGGTAAATTTTTTTTTTTAGTGGCATCTGCTTTTCTGTTGGTAAAGCAATATAGCACCAATAATGCGTTAAAAAACATTACTAAATAAGGTGCTGTGCTGTTAATGATGTGGCTTCCATTTTCTAGAGATATGGGAATTTATCTTCCTAGCCACAGATTAATTTCACTGAGGTTTTTTGCTTCAAGCTTTCCTATGTTTAGAAAGAAAACATCTTTTTCCTTATTCGCCCCTGAAGTATGAAGAAAGCAAAAAAATTCCAATGCATTAATTGGGCAAAGTTATTCATTCTTGCATGTCAATGGGGTGTGACATCCCACTATATTATTATTATTACTACTATTAATGTTATTATTGTCACACTTGGTTTGTCTTGTATAGCAAACAAATATGTGTATAAGATGTACAAGTCTAGTTATTAACTAAAACAATCTAAAGTGAACATCCAATAAAAAAGGATCGAAGACACTATACTAAGATCTTACGATAACAGGACAAATTAAGTCATCTTCTTGGCTCAGAATATAGAATTTTATTATTCTCATTCACTCACATATCACCAAGAATTCTTTGAACCTTCAAAGAATAAATGCTAGTATTTGGAATAAAACTCATCTGCCCGAAAGGGTTTTAATGGTGTGCATTTAACAAACTCATATCCTGAATACTATTCCAGTACTTCACTGCTTAAAAAAGTGGGTTTATCTTTGTTGATGATGATGGCGACGATGCATTCAGATTAAGAAAGAAAAGACTGTAATAACCACAAATTAAGGTCTTTATGGTTCAAGATATACCCTTCTATAAAGTTCGATTCGAACAAGCTAGATTTTTTTACTGAGAATGTGATCGTAATCTATGAAGTACGGACACTCCTAGCTTTTGGGGTGTCCGAGTGTCGGACACGCATCCGACACCGACACTCGTGTGACACCGACACGACACGTGTCTGATACTTTTTGTCAAGTGTCCAATTTAATTTTTTTTTTGTTGAATCAGACACTTACTGGACACTTTGCCGACACTTCTATATGTGCCTTGGACACCCCAAGGACACATCTCAATTTTTTTCCTAACAAAATAAAAGATAAATGAAAACTTTTAAATAATAAAAAAGTAAAGAATAAGACATTTTTCATTGTCATTTCTTCTATTTCATTAAACTTTTTTACTTCCTCCTTGTATATACTTCTTCCTTTTTCCAACGGTCTCTATTTTTTACCCGCACCTCCATTTGTGAAGAAACAAAGTTTTCAAATTGTATAATAATGTTTCATTATTTTTCTGTAAGACTCATTATCATAGGAAAAACATAATGCTTAACAAGTTATTTCATTTAGATCTTTTAAATGATGCTCATATTTAATTTTATTTGATTACACACACACATGTGTATATATATCCGTGTCGAGGTGTCCTATGTTTTGGACATTGCCGGTGCCCACGAGTCCGTGTCCGTGTCGTGTCTGGTGTCCGTGTAAGTATTGGTGCTTCACAGATTGTAATCCCTTTTTATTTATGATAAAAAATTTAGGTGAGTTAGGTCCCGGGTGCTCACTTGGGTCCGGGTCAGGGCAGGCCTCACTGCTCAAAGAGCTCTTACAGCGGTACTAACAGATTACTCACCAACAAGGTCCTCACATCGATAATGGGATTCGAACTCACGACTTGTGGGTTATGACGGGACCAACCATCATTTGCCGTAATCTCTTTTCTCTTTGTCTTGTCAATATAAAATTCTTGAAACTTATTTATTTGCCAATTGACTTAACAGACTGGAATTTCAATATCCGCAACCCAGAACCCAGCAATGGGTTTCTGATGCTTATTGTATGTTTGGTTCTGCATTACTGATGCTATTCAAGTAGACAGGAAGAATATTATTTAATGACTGATATGTTATACCATATAGCTGGCGCAGCTGCTCATATAAAAAATATCCTCCAATTGTATGTTTCACCTGTGGCTGCTGGCTACAGGGTCAGATTTACAGCAACATTCTTTTGACTTGAACAACCATACGCACTCCTGCTTTTGTGCACTACAGGGTAGGGAGAGCCTATTATGTGATGCTAAATAAGTGGGACTTTAATTTTTAATTCAACGTGTCTGTAATATTCTTCTGCATTATCATTTTGGTGTAGTAAGGGTATCGTCCGGCCAATAGCTAGAGACTAATCTCATTTAAGACATAAAAATTATTAAAGTATATTTTGTTTTTTCCAACAAAGCATTTTTCATACACACAACATGAGTCGAATCCCAACATCGCACTCCCTCCGGTTAATATTATAAGCAAAAAATTCTAAATTTTTTGATTTAAAATATAAGCAAATTTTTCATACTTCCATCCAATTTAATGTTATTATTCCCAAAATACCCCCCACTTAATATAAATTATGTTTTCCAATACTCCTTGACATTATTCCCAATTTAATGCTGAATATAAAGGGTCATCTTCTAATTTAATGCTGACATTATTTTCCAATACTCCTTGATATATAAAAGGTCATCTTCCCCCTCATCCTTATTGAAAGTGTGATCTACTTAATATAGATGTATTTTAACGATGAAAATTGAAATTTTAGATGAAGGGTAATTTAGGTAATAAACCTAATTTTTTAACAAAATTAAATGAGATTTATTAACTTCTTTAACATGTGTGTTTTATTTAATTTTTTCCTATAATAAAGACAGGAGGGTGTAGTTATGTAACCGAATCATCTACTGTTTAGACCTTACGAGTTTCTGCAATATCATTTAATCATACTTTACTGTATTTTTTAAAAGATATTATTCTTTTTTTTGGGTGCAAATAGTAATTATATTCTACTCCCTCTTTCAATGATGTGGTAATATTTTTCGAAGTTTCTTAAAGTATTTCAATATTATTTAGAGTTGGGAATAATTTCGTCCAATGCGAACTAGTAAAATTAGATAATTCTAACAACGAGAGTCTTCAAGATCACAACCTTAGTCCACCGTTGAAAGAGAGATTTGGTTATGATACACCTTTTTGCTTGTTGACTGATGGGTCAACATTCATGCAAAATAAGGTTTTTAGTCTTATATGGTTTCGTTTATGATGTACCACACATGTAGCAAATTTTGAGCCAACTAAAGTGACACATGGATTAGTCAAATTTTCAAACTTTCTTAATGTATTTGTACTGCAGTCAAAGTTTATAAAGATAGTATATTATAGTAAAATATCTATATTCTTTGTATTTGTAAATTTAACCTATATTAAAATATTGTTTTTTTATTAAAAAAAATGATAATGGCAAAATAATTTGGTGCAGTGACTTTCTCCCCCATGAACCCATTCTCAAACTCCATCCTTAGACCAACAAACCCAAATGAGCCATCTTCCATGAAGTGTTTGCAGCTCCAGTACTTTGCAACGCTGTTCTTTTTTTTTTTCTTTTTTCTTTTTTAAAGAAAAAATCAAATATAAAGGGGAAAAGGAAAAATCGAGACAACATCATCTCATTTGACACCAGATCTTTTTGATTTCATCATATTAGAGCTGAGTGATAGAACGGTTGGGTCCTCTAAGTCATGGAGAAGCTCATTGAGAGGTTAGAATCGGTGGTGGTGCGCTTGGAGGTGATATCCACTGGATTCTGAGTTGGTGCTTCGCGGAAGATGCTGGTGGCGTAGAGGATGCGGCGACAGATCCTTTAATAGTTGCAGATATGTTGAATCAGTATATGGGTAGGGTTTCCAGTTTGCTTCCTTCATACTCTCTCCGGCATCGGAACCTCGCCGCAGCGTCGAACCCTCTCTATTCGACGCCTCCGACTGCCCCAACTGCGACCTCGCTGAACCTTCCATCAACAATCAGATCCGTCAAGCCGCCGTCGTCAACTTCAAGAACCATCTCTGATCTTGGTGGTATGCGGCCACCTCTGTTCTCGGTGGTATGCGACCACCTCCAATGACGGCAACGCATCTGCATTCTCTCTGGTCGTGGTCCTCCGTTCTGCCAATGGGATTGTTCATGGTGGTTGATGCTACCATGGACCAGGTGGTAAGACTACCTGTAATGGCGAGAAACTCTGTTCCACTGCCGGATTTGAAGACAATGAACAATGAAGCGATATAGGAGATCTGGGATTGATTGGTAGTGATGACAATGAACAATGACAATCATTTTTTAGTACAATGAACAATGATTCTATTGTGATCACGATAGGTTCTGCGTTTGTGTTCTTGGGTTCACAATGGGTTCTTGGCTTTTCAGACAAAGTTCTCAATGGAGTCCAACTTTGTTTTCTTCGATTTCATATTACAATAAATGTGTCTTTAGATTGATTTTTAAAATTTGGGGTCATTTAGTAAATACATAAAAATACTGTATTTAATTGCAAATACTAAATTTACTTTCACCACTTGACTAGAAAAAAAAGTCAAAGGTGCCACCTATAAAATTGATTGACTGAGTATTTGACATGTGGGTGGTGCACCACTACACCATTATGGTGGGTGGTGCACCATAGCCTTAACTGTCTTTTATCTTTATTGCTATTTTCTTCAATTTTTTTCCCAATAATTTTTTAATCAATTTGATGTATTAAATTTCAAATCACCAACCAAAATTTTGTCATTTGTATTATTTCATATTTGTGTCATAAAACCGCGATAGATGTGATGATGTGTCATTAATAACTATGATGTGGCTCTAACATAGAAGTTGTTCCGGCGGCGGAATGGAGACTGGGTAGTCCTAAATATTATTGAGTGTTGTCTGTGAGTACAAGTGTTATAAGCTCTAATGTGTATCTATGTGTATGCACTCGATCTCCTTGAAGGGAACGACCTCCCTCTTATAGTTGTTGTTCATGCTAGTGGCACGTGATAAGGTTATGTCGAGTGGACCCTCTGACCATTAGTGGATTTTGTGGGTGTGATGTGTCTCTATAGATTCACTCTCTCTCCGTCACATATTAGTATATTAAGCACATCTTCTAGAAGATGTTTCTATTGACGTGGCTCTGCTCTCTACCGACCGAACTGTATTGCACATGATCTGTTTGACCTCCCTCTTGCGATACAACTCGGGCATTGAGAAGGTAACATCTTGGGTTGGCGCCTATTTTCCTCTTTTTGGGCCTAGGCTCTTGATTTTTTTTGGGCCTAAGATGTAGATAGTTTATTCGACAAAATTAGTGATGTTGACATGATAGTTCTAGTAAGGGACATATTATCAATTCAAATAGTAGAAGTGACTATAAAGTGTGATGTGCTTGGATGAACGTTTGACAAACGTGATTTTGGAAAGAATTGATTTTGTAGAATTGATTTTTGTTTAAAAGTGAGTTGAAAGGAAAGTGATTTATGTTTGGATGCCTTTATGAAAAAGTGATTTTTATCAATTCTTGTTGTTTGGATAGTTGAATCAAAATTGCTTTTGGATGTGCAATAGAAGAGGTCATAAATCATTGACCCAAGATTATCTGGCAGAATCAATTTTCTTCCAATGTGAAAGCTACAAAATTTAGCTTCAAAATAAACTTGATTTTGGGACTAAAATCACTTTTCAACTTAGGAGCCAAACATCAACAATATTTGGTCAAACCACGTTTGATATGGTCAAACGCACTTCTATTGGTACAAACCATCAAACCAAACACACAGAGTTCAAAATTGATTTACTGGTTTAAGATATCAAATGTAAATTTGATCGAAAAAATAAATATAAAAGACTAAAATAACTATTTTACCCAACATTTGGTAAGTGTGTGTTTGGATGAGCGTTTGATAAAAGTTATTTTAAATTTAATTGATTTTGTAAAATTGATTTGATTAGAATTGAGTTTGAAGTAAGTGATTTATGCTTGGTTGTTTTAATTTTGAAAGCAAGTCTAATTTAAAACTTAATGTAAAATTTTCAATTCGACTCAAAAGCTACTTTTTTAGCTTCTAGTCAGAATCGCTTTTGAAGGCAAAATCAATTTTACCCAACAGTAATCAAACATCTTATTTTCTCTAAAATCACGTTTGATAGAGAGCAGAATCAATTCTAGAGGTTTCTAACGTGAAACCAAACACACGCTATGATGTTAATGTGACAAATAATTGATATTTCATACAGTAATTATTGTAATCAAATTCTTTGGATTATAGACAAACTGCAAAAAATTTAAATGATAATATGAAAATAAGATCTACGCTGAAAATGGATGAAAATTAAATCCAAATAATGACACATATGGGATATCTATTTGTCGATCTACACCACTCATTTCGTGCTACTCTTGAGCAGGTGGTGCCTCGCTTATGCATATTCGGTGAGCTCTATGGATGGATCAACAGCAACACACACATTGTGTTTTCCCTCATAAAGTGATCCCTATTATAAGAACATAGAATAAGTTCTTAACCCAAATTCAAACGCATACTCTTTGCTTTTGCGTTTCAAGCACAAAATCCACATTGATGTTGATACTAACATACGCTTAATTGTGACATGAGTCTGCAAGGGAAATTGAAATTCAGATGTTTATTGATTTATTCACAAAATAACTTCTATAAGCATTTGATTTTAGAGACAGATAAAAAAGCCTATGACATATCGACTGGTCACGATCAAGCACGAAACCTAAGCCTCAAGCCTATTAATTCCAATCTTATCATTTGTTTGATAAAGCATTCGCCTTCGAATTATTGTGGCTATTTTTTCCCCTCATTTCATCTTCAAGATTCAGCTAATTAAATATCGTTTTATAGAACTAGGGATAAATAAAGAGATAAAAAGATGAAAATTTAGTGGCGAGACAATGAAAGAACTACATAATTCAGAGCGACGAGGCAAGGTATCTTTTCGTTTCTTTGATTCCCAATGTTATTTGTTTCTATTTTGATTCCCCATACTTCTGGAGATCATATTTTGTTTGGAATCTGTTTATAAAATTGATTTTGATCAATAGAGTTTTAATATTTGATTTGGATTAAAAGTGAGTTTTAGTTGTTGATTAATGTTTGAACATTTTAATGTTAAAAATTGTTTGGGAAAAATAAATATTATTTAAATATTGTTAGTTAAACTAACTCTTAGATAATTAATTATTAATTTCATGATATAATCAATGAATAACAATGAGGCAGTAATCAATTTTATAAAGATATCGTGGTTAGAATAATCTATCTAACTATATCTATCTATACTATATACATTTACGAATAGAACTAATTGAAGGTTCTTCCAATTATGTCATCATCTCAGACATTTTACATTTAATGCATTATTTCATAGGAAATATTTATGCACCTGATGATTTTTCTGCATAATTATGGAAGGTTTTTATATCCAGATTCTAATTAGTGCAATCATGCCAATTCCCTTTGGGTCAATGATTTTAACATTAACTACAATAATTTGTATTCAAATTTGAATTTGCAATCAAATCATTAAAAAAACATACCTATTTCAGCACAACCCGTCTTAATATTTATATTCCCCTTCATATACACGTAATTCGTCTCCCTCACTCCCTTCTTCTCTGTTTTGCTTTTGTTTGCAAGCGTTGTGAGACACCTGATGTCCTATTAAAGAAAACCCTAATTAATTAAGCCTTAATCCGTAATTAACATTAACGCGATTATTACAGGCGAAAATATTATAGTATTAAAAACCGTAAAGAAATAAAACCTCACCTGGATCTATACATAACACATACACAAACCTGTCAGAGTATGCAGAGTCCCAACTGTGGGATCCAAAAACCTAGAAACCATCTATACAGACTCCAAGAGAAAATAAAATAGAAGATACACAAACAAACATGTCCAACTTATACCTCAAAGCTCCTAAACATAACTACCCTCCCGCCTCTCAACAAAATATGTCCAAAATACAAAACAAAGCTCTCAGAGGCTCACTACCAACAGACACATCCGACATATTGATAAACTTCCGTTTTGTAAACTTTATTGTTGAGAAATTGGGTGTAAACTATTGTTTATTTGGTAGTAAATGTGGATACTCACCCAATTTCCTATGATTATTGTAGGATATATCATCATGGTAGTAGATCATTAAATTTGGAGAAAAAGGAATAATTCTGGAAGATTTATGAAGAAAAAGTTGTGTTTCTGAAGATATCAGAGGAGCACCCTTGCTTGATCAGCACGCCCTTGCACGCTTTTTGGGAGTTGACGTTGATTTTTGAGAAAGGCCGTGCTCATTAGTAAGGTCCATGCTACTTACAATTAAGCACGACCGTGCTCAACATTAAGCACGACTGTGCTCGTGTTTCAGCATCCAAATCACCTAGGTTTTTGTCTTTGATATAAAAAGGGAGTGGTTTGGATGAAAGAAAAAAAGTTGGTACATTTGAGAGAGCCGTCATAGCCCTTTGCTTGGTTAGAGAGAGAGCTTTAACGGATTTTGAAGAGGATCAAGCGAAGGACCGCTTCCCAATTGATTCGAAGACTGCTTTGCATCAAAAGTGTGTTTCGGGTTTTAGTTTTTCTATTTCTCTTTATGGATTGTTACATGGATTTGATTTGTATAGTGTTATTCCTGACTATGCGTAGCTAAACCCATACCTAGGGTATGGTGGATCTTATGGCTTGATACCTTTGCTTTTTGCCTAATTTTCATATGATTTAGTGTTTCTCTATATTGGTTGGATTTTTCCTTGCGTTTGAATTGCTAAGAAGGTTTGACCATCCTTTATCAAGTTAATTAATTGACTGTCGATCGTACCACAAATAGTTAATGGAATTCAAGGATTAATCGGATTTGGGGTTGCGTGGACTAAGCACAATCCTCTATTTTAAATTGTTATTGAATTAACAAGCTTGCTGGTTCTTTGTGCTTCTCTTAACTGCTTACCTTGCATGACTATTGGGGTAACTGATTAGGAAAAGAATATTAATATTGCATGACCATTAGGTATTAATAGTTTTAGAGCAAGTGATTGGCAATCAATAAGAAACATATATCATTGAGAAATTGGGTAATATCATAAGTAGTGACATAAGTGAAAACAGACACCCTAGGCTTTCTATAATTGAACTTTTGCTTGTGATTCTTTGTCTTTCTTGTTTTAATTATCTTTCCATTTTTAAATATTTCATTGCACTCGAATTTGATTGTCTAGATAACATATGGAAGTAATTAATCTAGTACGGTTCGATACTTGGAGTCCCAAATACTCCTATATTACTTGTGCAATAAGGTGAACTTGCCCTTAAGTACAATTTTAGTGCAACTAGTTTTTGGCACTGTTGTCGGGGATTGTTTTTGACAATATTAGGGAGATTAAATCCTAGTTAATTTAGACGCCATTTTATTTACTTTATTGTTTTCTTTTTATTCTTTGATTTACTTCCTTGTATGCTAACGCGTTCTCAATCTCCTACCTTGCAGTATAATCCTGAAATAGAAAGAACTGCGCGTAGAAATCGAAAGCAAGTTAGAGAAAGGAGAACCTTGGCTCAAGAGGATGAAAGGATGATGTTGGATTTTGCTCGGCCTTCAACCGCGAATGCTATAGGGAGTATTGCTAGGCCTACCATTGAGGCCAATAACTTTGAGATCAAGCATGCCTTGATCTCTATGTTGCAAAATGCAATTCAATTTAGTGGGGCTCCAAGTGAAGACCCCCATGATCATCTTGCTGATTTTCTAGAAATTTGTGACACCATCAAACATAATGGTGTCTCAAATGATGCTTTTAGGCCGCGACTGTTTCCCTTTTCCTTGAGGGATAGGGCCAAACTTTGGTTAAAGTATTTGCCATCTGGTTTCATAACTACTTGGGATCAACTCTCTTCTAAATTTATGGATAAATATTTTCCACCTGCTAAATTTGCTAAACTGCGTAATGACATAACTTCTTTTGTGCAGGTGGAACTGGAGTCCATATATGAGGCATGGGAGCGATTTCAAGAGTTGTTGAAGAAATGTCCCCATCATGGCTATCCTGTCTAGCAGTTAGTCCAAGCATTCTACAGTGGCGTATCTTCATCAAATAAAGGCATGATTGATGTAGCAGCAGGAGGTAGTATATGGAGCAAGTGACCACAGGCAGCTTATGATTTGATAGAACAAATGACTTCGAGTTACCAATGGCCATCAAGTGATAGGCATGTGACCAAGAGGCAACCTGTGACACCCTTCTACCCCGCATGTTATAAGGCATTTAAATATAAAACAATTAAAAAGAAAAACATGCATTTAACTGAATTAAATAAAACAGTTGTCCATGGGTAGAAAAGTCCCACATGAACTCGTTTACAACACGGAAAATAAAAGTAAGTTTAATCAAATAAAAACATAATCAAATAAATAACCCAACCCCGATGTCACAATTCAGAGCTGGTATAACCGTTCTAGGAATAAATCCACGGAATACAACCGAAAACAGACTAAACAATAAACAGGCTTCTGACTTTAAGCACGGGCTTGCTGGCTGATGAGCACGAGCGTGCTCATGTACCAGAAAGGGACTTTTAAGCTAAAATCCCACTTAGCCCTTAACCAACATTTTAAAATAATAAAACTAGCTTTATAAAAACATTTTACGAAAAACGGGGTGTTACAATTCCACCCCCTTATAAAAATTTCATCCTCGAAATTTCTACGTACCTCAAACGAAAAGATGCGGATACACCTCCATCATCTGACTCTCGAGCTCCCATGTAGCGCTTTCCTCAGTTGCCCCGCTCCAAACTACTTTAACCAAGGGAATCTCCTTGCCTCTTAGCTGCTTCACCCTCCTATCCTCGACTCGAAGGGGTAACACCTCGAATGTCAAGTTCTCTTTTAACTGTATTGTATCGGGAACTATCACGTGACTAGGGTCATGAATGTACTTCCTGAGTTGAGACACATGAAAAACATTGTGGAGATTTGACAAGAACGGTGGCAAGGCTATTTGGTAGGCGACTTCGCCGACTCTTTTAAGGATTTGGTAAGGACCAATGAACCTCGGAGTAAGTTTCCTCGCCTTCATCACTCTACCAACCCCAGTCGTCGGGGTAACTCTCAAGAATACATGATCGCCTTCCTGGAATTCGAGCGCCTTCCTCCTTTTATCATGGTAGCTCTTCTGCCTACTCTGTGCAACTCTCTTCTTTTCCTGAACCAAACTAATCTTTTCTGTTGTTTCCTGGACTATCTCTGGTCCTAGCACCACACTATCACTAGGTTCACTCCAACACAAGGGTGTTCTACATCTCCTCCCATACAGGGCTTCATAAGGTGCCATCCCAATGCTGGAATGGAAACTGTTATTGTAGGTGAACTCTATCAGGGGCAAAAACTTGTCCCAACTTCCAGACTGTTCTAACACACAAGCCCTCAACAAGTCCTCTAAGGACTGGATGGTCCGCTCAGACTACCCATCAGTCTGTGGGTGGTAAGCTGAACTAAGCCTAAGCTTTGTCCCTAAAGCCTCTTGCAAACTATTCCAAAACCTAGAGGTAAACCTCGGGTCTCTATCTGAAACTATGCTAGAGGGTACACCATGAAGCCTAACTATCTCTCTGATGTACAGCTTAGCTAACTTCTCCAATGGATACTCCATATTCATCGGAATGAAATGGGCAGACTTAGTCAGTCTATCCACAACAACCCATATAGCCTCAAAACCAGCTGGAGTCCTAAGGAGTCCAGACACAAAATCCATGGAGATGCTATCCCATTTCCATTCTGGGATATTCAAAGGTTGCAACTTACCCGAAGGCCTTTGGTGCTCTATCTTAGCCTTCTGACAAACTAGGCACGCATACACAAACTCGGCTACATCCTTTTTCATCCTAGGCCACCAAAAGATCCTCTTAAGGTCCTGATACATCTTAGTGGCACCAGGGTGCACACTCAATCCACTCCTATGACCTTCTTCTGAGATCAACTTCCGAAGTTCAGGAACATCTGGCACACAAATTCTATCCTTGAACCTCAAGATACCATCACGGCCATCTTTAAAACTTAGGTCTCTACCCTGGGCGAGTAACGCTCGCTGGTCTAAGAGATACTTATCTAATTTCTGACCCTCTCTAATCTGATCCATCAGACTGTTGGTAACCTTCAAGGTTCCAAGCCTAATACTCTTAGGGTTAAACTCACAAGCTAGACTAAGGTCTCTAAATTCCTCAATCAAATCCATCTCCCTAACCATCAAAGCGGAGACATGCAGGGTTTTCCTACTCAAGGCATCGGCCACCACATTGGCCTTTCCTGGGTGATAGGTCAGCTCGAAGTCATAATCCTTTAAAAACTCCATCCACCTACGCTGCCTCATATTCAACTCTTTTTGATCGAAGAGGTACTTCAAACTCTTATGATCACTAAAGACCTCAAACCTCGCTCCATACAAGTAATGCCTCCAGATCTTCAAGGCAAATACCACAGCCCCTAGCTCTAGGTCATGGCTAGGGTAGTTCTTCTCATGGGTTTTCAACTGCCTAGAAGCATAAGCAACTACCTTACCATCCTGCATCAACACACCACCTAACCCTTGCTTAGAAGCATCGCAGTAAACTACGAAGGGTTCACTAGGATCTGGCAAAACTAAAACTGGTGCTGATGTCAACCTATTCTTAAGGGTTTGGAAACTCTCTTCACACTTAGAGTCCCACACAAACAACTGTCCCTTCTTGGTGAGACGGGTTAAGGGTAAAGCTATCTTAGAGAAACCTTCTATAAACCGCCTATAATACCCGGCTAACCCCAAGAAACTCCTAATCTCTGTTACAGACCTTGGCGCTTCCCACTGGAGCACCGTCTCTACCTTAGCTGGGTCCACTGCTATGCCACCCTTAGAGATGACATGTCCTAAGAGGCTCACTTCCTCTAACCAGAACTCACACTTAGACAACTTAGCATACAACTGCTTTTCCTTAAGGGTCTGCAAGACAACCCTCAAGTGTTCCTCATGTTCCTCCTTACTCTTGGAGTACACTAAGATGTCATCTATGAACACCACCACAAACTTATCCAAGTAAGGGTGAAAGGTCTTGTTTACGTAGTCCATGAAGACCGCAGGAGCATTGGTCACACCGAAGGGCATAACCAAGTACTCATAGTGACCATATCGCGTCCTAAACCCTGTCTTCGGGATGTCCTCAGACTTAACACGAATCTGATGGTACCCTGACCTCAAATCTATCTTTGAAAAGACGCAAGCGCCCATCAACTGGTCCATAAGATCATCAATCCTAGGGAGGGGATACCGATTCTTTATGGTCACCTTGTTGAGCTGTCGAAAGTCGACACACAACCTCATACTACCGTCCTTCTTCTTCACCAACAACACAGGTGCTCCCCATGGAGACACACTGGGCCTAATGAACTGCTTTTTCATCAGGTCCTCCAACTGTTCCTTCAACTTAGCTAGCTCTAGAGGAGACATTCTATAGGGTGCTATGGAGATTGGCCCGGTGCCATGCACTAAGTCTATGGTAAACTCAACATCTCTCACTGGGGGTAAGTTATAAACATCCCCCGGAAACACTTCAGGAAATTCTCGCACAATAGGCAAGCTGGCGACATAGGGAGGGCAGCTCTCTATTTCCAGGGAAGCTAACATCATGTATACTTGGGCTTCGTCTTTCATCGAAGCTTGAACTTGGCTGGCAGAGAGAAGGTCCGGATTCTTAGACTCCTTTGGAGTTCCAAAAATCAAGGTTTTATCAAAACAGTTCAGGAGGACATGGTTGGAAGATAACCAGTCAATACCCAGAATAATATCCAGGTCTTTCAAAGGCAAGCATACACGATCAGCAATGAATGTCCTATCATTTATAACTATATGACAGTTCTTGCATGCATAAGAAGTAGAAACAGGTTTATTTGTAGGTGTAGAAACCAACAAATCATACTCAAGGAAAGTAACAGGCAATTCAAGACTCTTGACCCTATCATGCGATATAAATGAATGAGTAGCACCCGAATCATACAATACAGTCAATTGAGTTCCATCAATAAGACATGTACCTTGAATTAAGTCATCAGACTCGGAGGCTTCAGCTCCAGTAAGAGTAAAGACTCTTCCAGTGGTCTTCAGTCGGTTGGCCTAGGACTTCTGATTCTTACCGGCGCTGGGAGGCTCGGCCTTGGCTCCTTCACACTCTCGGCTGATGTGTCCTGGCTTGCCACATCTAAAGCAGATAACCTGAGTCTCCTTGCATTGAGACGAGTAGTGATCCGTAGCACCACACTTACCGCACCTCATGGGCCTAGAGACATTAGAGAACCCGCCTCTAAACCCATCTTGCTGAAACTGTGGCTTTTTGCCACTCTGCTTGAAATCTCTGCCGGTCGGAGCATACCTCTGCTTACCCTTGTCCCTCTGATCGGTCCTCTTGCCACTCTGGCTATCTGACCCTCTGGAACTGGCAACCCTGAACTGGCTGGCATCCTCATAGATCCTGCACTTGTTGACCAGAATAGGGAAAACTCTGATCTCCTGGTAGCTAATGACCTGCTTGATCTCAGGTCGGAGTCCAGCCTCAAACTTGACACACTTGGAACGATCATCCGTCTCATGCTGGTAAAGAGTGTAGTACCTGGCCAGCTCCTCAAACTTGGCCGCATAGTCACCGACTGACAGCGACCCCTGTCTCAAAGACAAGAATTCCATTTCCTTCTTGTCCCTGATATCTGCTGGAAAGTACTTCTCCAGGAATCTCTGCCTGAACACAGCCCATGTAACCGCTGTGCCCTCAGCCTGCATCCTCTGTCTGCAGTTATCCCACCAGTTCTCTGCCTCCTCGGTCAGCATGAAGGTAGCAAAGATAAGCTTCTGCTGATCGTTGCAATCCATGGCTCGGAAGATCTTCTCTGTCTCCCTCAGCCACAACAAAGCTCGTTCCGGATCGTACGCGCCCTTGAACGATGGAGGGTTGTTCCTTTGGAATTTATCCAGTCCCTGGAACTAAGCTGGCCCACCATTGTTAGGGTTAACCTGGCCAATAGCATTGGCTAGGAGTGCCAATGCGTCAGCAATCGCCTGATCGTTGCATCCTCTACCGGCCATTAGTTCCTGTACAAGCCCAACACAACTCTTAATACAGAAACTTAAGCGAGTAAAAGCTACAGGAAACTAACTTAAAACATCATTATCTATACAAGTATAGACAATTCACACAAGAGTCACACAACAGACTCACAATAGACTCATACCACGTCCGAACAAGGTCGAATTGCTCTGATACCACTAAATGTGACACCCTTCTACCCCGCATGTTATAAGGCATTTAAATATAAAACAATTAAAAAGAAAAACATGCATTTAACTGAATTAAATAAAACAGTTGTCCATGGGTAGAAAAGTCCCACATGAACTCGTTTACAACGCGGAAAATAAAAGTAAGTTTAATCAAATAAAAACATAATCAAATAAATAACCCAGCCCCGATGTCACAATTCAGAGCTGGTATAACCGTTCCGGGAATAAATCCATGGAATACAACCGAAAACAGACTAAACAATAAACAGGCCCTAACTATGAGTGGCGGCTCCTCAGAGTCACTCCTCTCCGGGCTGCTCGTCATCCTCTGCAAATGCCAATCAGGCCAAACACAAACAATACATGGAGTAAGATTCATGTAATCATATAAACAGCAGGGGAATAGTACGCAAGGTAAACATACACATAAGCATACATCAACATCCAACAGTATCATAACAACCAAGTATGCTATGCTATGCAATGCATCAACTACTCCGCTACTCCAACTATGCATGTGGATCCAAACTAACTCAGGATGAACGACTTCGGAGTTACATATCCGTATTGGCCATAGAAGCACCAACACCGGCAGTTCACCAAACCTTGGGTGAACCCCATGGATAGCCAACGCATCAAACGGTGGATGCCTCATCACGAGGGGCCTCGGTCACCAAACCTTGGGTGACCTACCGTGGATGGCCAGATCACCGTACTCTCGGGTGATCTCCCCTTTGTCGAACCTCCCCCATCAACAACTCCAATGCTCTATGCAAATGGCACAACAACAAACAATCTCAACCACCTCCTTGCTTGGGCCATGAAGCTCCCAAGACTTCAACATCAACATTCAACGTAACCTTAGACCCAAACCGCGGGGTCAAGGCTCCCTTGGCCAATAAGCACCAAGGTTCAACTCAACGTGCTTGGGTCACTAAGCACCCAAGACTTAACTTAACAACGTGCGGTAACCCAACGGATACCGACTTAACACCTTGTTATCCTAATTATCTTATATAATTAATAACCAAGTTGTCTAATCTTTATCTTTGATTAATTATCTCAACTTATCATCATAGGGAAATGGGGTTTAAAACCCCTTAAGTCCTTTAATTGCATTACTGTCCAGGAGGGGTCAGCACGGTCGTGCTTAGACCCTAGCACAGTCGTGCTTGGACATGTGAGGGCGTGCTGCCCTTTTAAGTGAAGCACGATCGTGCTTCACCCTTAGCACGGTCGTGCTCAGTAGCACGGTCGTGCTGTTTGACCTGCACGGCCATGCTGAACAGCGCGGCCATTTTCCAGAATTTAAATGGGAGCACGGTCGTGCTCCCTGTTCAGCACGGTCGTGCTCAATGTACGACTGCACTGTTCTGGGCAGGAACAGAAACCAAGTTCTAACCAATTATGTTAAGGATTCAACTTCTTAAACTGAATATGTTTTTAACCTAATTAATCAATTAAGTAATATCATCAACATTACCCTTAACACAACAGTCACAACATCAATCCACCAAAACATGTTAATAACAATAATTAACATATCATCATGCTCATTAAACCACATCAAGAACATGAACATACATTCACTATATCCAAACAGTTATCAGCATATTGTCACAATCAAACAACCATTTTATTTACACATAAACACATACAATGATCGGGGTCATGGAACCCCGTTACCTTACACTACCCACTGCCTAATGAATACAATCCCACTTCTCCCCATACCTGGATTGAAGGTTGCTCTACTGACGGTTCCCAACGGTAATCCGGTCCCGAATCCTCAAACGGCTCACTCCGAAGTCAAGCCTTAGACAACCAACATAATCTTAATCAGTTTCTCTAATCGACAATAACAAGGAAACTAAAAAGGAAAAGGGGACTATTACCTCTAAACAATACGGACGTATAAGGCTTCCCCAACGGTTCCCAAGACTCCACTATAGCAAAGAATGGAGAGGGAAAAAGGGAAAGAGATAGCTCTGGCCGCAACTGGTGACGGCTGCCAACAAAAGTAGGGTTTTCATGTTAACCCTCGGGTTCTATGCCAACTTATAAAACTCGGACTTGAGAACGGTCGTGCTTACCCTTGAGCACGGTCGTGCTCCACTTAGCGTCAGCGAGACGCGGTCCACGCATTGAGCACGGGCATGCTCACTATTGAGCACGGTCGTGCTCAACTTAAAATCAGAAACACGCTTCTGACTTTAAGCACGGGCTTGCTGGCTGATGAGCACGAGCGTGCTCATGTACCAGAAAGGGACTTTTAAGCTAAAATCCCACTTAGCCCTTAACCAACATTTTAAAATAATAAAACTAGCTTTATAAAAACATTTACGAAAAACGGGGTGTTACACAACCTGGGGTCCTCAATGTGGATGCTAATACCGCGTTGGAAACTAAATTGGAGGCTCTTTCAAGGAAGACAGAAGCAATGATGCAGACACAAACTCAATTAATAACTCAAACTGTTTCTACTATACCTCCTATTCTTTGTGGCCTTTGCGCCATAGTGGGACATGAGAGCACAGAATGCTAAGCAGGCAACCCTTTTTCTATGGCAGATGAAGAGGCAAATTATGTGGGTAATTCTAATCGGGGTAAAAATGATCCTTTTTCATATACTTACAACCCCGGTTATAAGAACAACCCAAATCTCTCCTATGGAAGTCAGAACCAGGATATTCTCCACAGGCCACCTCATTTGCAAAATCAAGGCCCAAGACAAGAGGAACGCATGCCTAATCTCTATGATACTATGATGAAATACATGGAGAAATCTGATGAGAGGTTTAGGACTTTGGATAATCAGATGTCTACTTTGGTAACATTAATGACACAAAGAGAAAAAAGGGACATTGCCTAATCAACCAGAGATGAATCCAAAGGAACATGCTAAGGTGATCACCCTTAGAAGTTGGAAAAAGATAGAGATCCCTCCTAAAGAAGAGAATAAGTCAAAAACCAAAGGACGAGGTAACTAAGAAAGATCTAGTGAAGGAAGTTCTTGTGCCATCTCCCAAGCCAACCATTCCTTTTCCTCAAAGGTTTAGTCAATAAGACCCCCAATTCACTAGATTCTTGGATATGTTGACGTAACTCCAGATTAATTTCCCTTTTGTGGAAGCCATTTCTCAAATGCCTAAATATGCTAAATTCCTTAAGGAGATTTTTGGCAATAAAAAGAAATTGGGAGAATTTGCTACTGTGAGACTTAATGAGGAATGTTCTGCTATCCTCATCAAGAAGTTTCCACCTAAACTTAAAGATCCAGGGAGTTTCACTATTCCTTGTTCTATTGGTACTTCTTATTTTGAAAAAGCTTTATGTGATTTAGGTGCCAGTATTAACTTGATGCCTTTGTCTGTTTTCCGCAGGTTAGGTATGTATGAGCCAAAGCCCACTACTGTTTCATTGCAGCTTGCAGACAGGTCTATTACCTATCCTAGAGGTATTGTGGAGGATGTTCTTGTCAAGGTTGACAAGTTTATCTTCCCAGCTGATTTTATAGTGCTAGACATAGAGGAAGATGAAGAGGTTCCCATAATTTTGGGAAGGCCATTTTTGGCCACTGGTAGGACCATCATTGATGTGCACCAAGGGAAGCTCACTTTAAGGCTTAATGATAAGGAAATGGTTTTTAAAGTTTTTGATTCTTTGAAAATTCCATCCATTTTTAATTCATGTAATTTTATATCTGCCTTGGATAGTACTTCTGCACTAATATCTTCTCATTCTCAGCAGCAATTAATTGAGGACACCCTTGAGAAAATTTTAATTTTTGAAAAATATGACCTTGTGGATTCTGAGGAGTTGATAGATGAGATAATGGCATTGGAAGCAGGGTTAGCCCGAGAAAAATGGAGAGGGACTAAGCAATTTGAAGTTCTTGAGGGTCGTGGTTCACAAAAGCCAAAATCATCAATTGAAGAACCCCCAGAACTTGAACTTAAACTTCTTCCCTCCAATCTTAAATATGCTTTTTTATCTCCTCCTTCTTCATTGCCGGTAATAGTTTCTTCATCTTTGACAGGTTCTAAGGAGGAGAAACTCTTGCGAGTCTTGAGAGATAATAAGAGGCTTTTGGGTGGACTATTCATGATATCAAGGGTATTAGTCCCTCAATTTGCACCCATATGATACATATGGAGGTGGAGCACAAACCCAAGGTGCAACCTCAAAGAAGGCTCAACCCAAATTTGAAGGAAGTGGTAAAAAAAAGGAGGTAATTAAATTGCTTGATGCGGGCATTATTTATCCTATTTCTAATAGTCCTTGGGTGAGTCCTGTGCAGGTTGTCCCTAAAAAGGTAGGCACCACTGTCATGGAGAATGACAAGAAAGAATTGATAGCTGTCAGGAGGTAACATGGTGGCGTTTGTGTATTGATTATAGAAAATTGAATGAGGCCACTAGGAAAGACCACTTCCCCCTCCCCTTTATTGATAAAATGCTTGAAAAATTATCGGGTTGTGAATTTTATTGCTGCTTGGATGGGTACTCTGGATATATGTAAATACTCGTGGCTTTTGAAGATCAAGAGAAAACTACTTTTACTTGCCCATATGGTACTTTTGCATATAGACGGATGCCTTTTGGTTATGTAATGCACCAGCCACCTTTCAAAGATGCATGATGGCCATATTTTCTGATATATTAGAGGATTGCATTGAAATATTCATGGATGACTGTTCAGTTTATGGCTCCTCATTTGATAATTGTTTGCATAATTTGGGGTTGGTTTTGAAAAGGTGTAAAGACACCAATTTGGTTCTTAATTGGGAAAGATGCCAATTTATGGTAACTGAATGCATAGTTTTGGGGCAAAATGTTTCTCATAAGGGCATTGAAGTTGACCATGGAAAGGTTGAGGTAATTGCCAAATTGCCTCCTCCTAATTCTGTTAAGGCCATTAGAAGTTTCTTGGGGCATGCTGGTTTTTATAGGAGGTTTATTAAGGATTTTTCAAAAAATTGCAAAACCTCTTTCAAATCTCGACTTGCTTAAAGATGCTTCATTTGAATTTTCTAATGCTTGCTTGGAAGGCTTTAAAATTTTGAAGGCTAAACTGATTGATGCACCTATTGTTGTTGCTCCTGATTGGTCTTTGCCATTTGAGCTTATGTGTGATGCTAGTGATATGACAGTAGGTGCTATTTTAGGCCAACTGTGACACCCTAACTTGGTATCACATGGTTACCCGTTGCGGAATTAAAATTTGTTTAAAAGCTGGTCGCTTTCGGAAAATAAACCTTCTTTATAATTAGTATTACTGAAAAAGGTACTTAAAAATCTCCCTTTTTTTTTTTTTTAAACGAAAGAAGAAGTGATGAACACTCAGAACATGAACTGAAACAACACACATATATAACTGTCCCAGTGGGACTCAAGTTTAGTACAAAATAGGACCTTATTAACGGCCATTGAAACAGAATTATAAAAAGTCTACGGATACGATTAAAGAGGGTAAGCAAAACACGGGAAAGGGGGTTCCAGAACCACGTCTCAAAAGATAGCTCTCAAAGCCAAAAGTCTAACGACAAACACCCACAAGCTCTAAACTGGCTACTGGCACTGGCTACAGGTAGGATCTCCACAAACACTGCCACGAGACGAGAACTCCGGTGATGGATCTATGACCTCACTGCCCTCATCCAATGGAATCAAAATCATCGTCATAGTCTAAAACATGGTAATCCGGCTCGTCCTCCTCCATGACCTCCAAGGGCTCCTCCTCGGGCTCCTCTTCAGGGTCCTCCTCAAGTCCCACTGCAGGATCTTCCTCAGGTTCCCCCTCTGGGTCATCCTCTGGAGCTGGATCAAAGTGCTCGTGTAGAAGCCCAGCCACCTGTAACGTGTGCAGATATAACCAAGTCGGAGGGAGCGCAACCGTCCTAGTCTCCACGGTCTGTGTCCTCCGTATCGGGTTCCCGTTAGCGTCAAAATCCGTGGTCGTAATGGGTCCTTCGTAGGTGGCAGATATAGCCCCCTCGTGGATCTGCCATGCCCCCGCACTCCCGGCATTATCGAAGACCTCAGTCTTCGATGCGGATGGCACCAGCGGGATGCTCGGATCCATCTGAGTACGTACGCATGCGACGATACCAAAAGGAAAAGAAAGTAACAAGTAGAAATGCAAGAGTGAGATACCAGTAAAAGATATATCCCACAACAACCATATACATGATACATACAACACGTAATCAGTTTAACAGTTAAGTCATGCATAATCATAATATAATAGTGTTATATCAAAGGGTCTCAAGCCTGCACAATCAGTTTTCGAAAATATGCATGACACTTCAATATCAGGCTCTAACTTAATCTCATGAGATAACAACACCGTTTCATCGTAGAAGTAATAAAGAGTTGGTCAAGCTCTGATGCCCACTGGCAAGTTGCCACCATAACCTCGTGCACCAAGGTCTCCGGATGCACAACGTCTCGAATGCCTCCACTGGGCCAATCGGACTGACCCTCAGATACCACCTTGTATCTGGTTTACTTAAGCACGTCTGCTGAGGGGAAATGCATATGAATAAAAACTTTCCGTTATCAAGGTTTTGCTTTGTGTATACTCTTTTTTCGCTGTCGAAGCTCAAGGCTAACGACTATTCACAATTCCCCATCACTTGAACTTGAAGAAACACAGGACACGCAGTCCGAGTGCTCAATCACAACACCTTAGACCGTGGCCGCAGTCAAGGTTTGTGGTCGTAGAAATCACTTATGATTTTATCCATGTCTTATTTAACATGATAAGGACACCTAGTCCGCAGCAACGAAATCAGAACGCACCGTTCTCGATTCCGAGTTTTGGACTCTCAGCCCATAACATCATGAATAGGACCCTTGGTCCATAGTACTTGACACGGATCCTAGATCACGTGCGTATAACTGAATACTAGAGGCGACGTCTCGCAACTAGATTCTCTTTCGCATGTACTTACTTTTCGCTCGGTGAAAATCAAATCCAAAACAAAAACCTCGGTCACTTATCCAAGTGACCGGAATGTTTCTAAATCATTTAGGAGAAAAATCATTTTCCTTTGCAAACTCTTTTATAAAACTTTTAAGAAATTCGCTTACTCTTTGAAATCCTTGATGGAATAAAGTCAAATATTTTGAAAGGGTTTTTCCTTCATGAAACACACAGTTCGAAAATGTTTTCTCTCGTACCAGACGTTTGCTCATAAAAAGATAGTTTCTATTGACTTGAAATCACTTTTCTAAAAACAAGATCTTATTCTTCTGAAGTAAGCACTTTAAGCAAGGAACTGTTATAAATGAACCCAAAACTTTCAAAGTTCTATTCAAGACTTATTAAGGCTTTTAATCCTTATAGTCATTGGGCACAGACTCAAGTCCGGCTTCTCAAACTTCAATCAACAATAATATATTCTCAACAATAATATCACAGTCCATGACAGTTCATCACATATATGCACAATCCTTTAAAGCAAGTAAGATTCAACTTCAAGTAATAATCACAATAGTTCAAGTAAACAAGTCATTCAAGTATCGGTTCAATATCATAACAATATTCAAATCATTCAAGTAAACACATACACACATGCATATAGTCATTGAATATCTCTAGGCAATCCCCTCTTACCTTCCGTGAAGTTAAGAGGTTGGATGCTTGGAAAGGGTAATTCACGAACGTCCTCGCTTACTTGACGATAGAGGTCTAGGGTTACAAACACAAGATTATAAGTTAAAAATCAACAAAGAACACTAAACCACAAGGTATTAGGTTCGGCCAAGACAATAAAGTAAGGTTAAGGATTCCCGAAAATTATGCAACTTATGGATTTATGATCCTCAAGTGCTAGGAGTTCATAAACAATGATCATTTAACAAAGTTAAATCAAAATCCCACTAAGTCATAGACTTAGGGTATTCGGCCAAAGCTAAAAAAATAGGCTAGTATTCACTAAACTTTCCAATCTCTTAGGTCTAGCATCCATATGTATTAAGGAGCTCAAAACCATGATCATTTTGGAAGAATGAAAACCATATATCTTAGGCTCACAACCCTTAAGGTTCGGCCTTGATGGGATTTCTAGGCTAGGAATCTTTAAATCATCCAATCTTTTGGGCATAGCATCCTTCTACATTAAGGAGCTTTAGTCCATAATCATTTTGGAAGAATAACACATCCTAGGTCCAAAAACACTAGTTTCGGCCATCATAGGAAATCAAGTTAGAAAGATTTAAACTTTCCAATCTCTTAGACTTAGCATCCAAATATCTTATGGAGCTTATGTCCATGATCATCTTGGAAAATGAAAGGAGTTACATTCTAGGTTTTACAACATAAACTAAACAAGTTAGAAGTCTTTAAACTTTCCAATCACTTAGACTTAGCATCCTTCTATATTAAGGAGCCTTAGTCCATGATCATTTTGGAGCAATGAAAACAACATATCCTAGGTTCACAACCATCATAGGATGAATAGACTATAAATTCTTTAAACTTTCCAATCACTTAGACTTAGCATCCTTCTACATTAAGGAGCCTTAGTCCATGATCATTTTGGAGAAATGAAAACCAAACCTTCCTAGGCCACTAAGGTATAGTTTCGGCCATCATAGAAAGAATAGGTTAGAAATCTTTGTTTGATAACAACTCTTAGGTTTAGAATCACAAGGTATTAAGAGTTCTAAATCCATGATCATACTTGGATAGATGAAACATAGTACCCTAGGCCTACTTATTCATATTTTCGGCCATCATAGGAACAAGCTATCAAAACCTTCCAAGATTTATAGGTTTAAGATCAAGGGATAGTTAGAAACTCAAACACATGATCATTTTCTCAAAAGTTGAAACAAAACCCACCTAAACCATATTACATGGTTTCGGCCTCCTTAGAAAGAAAGGGCTAGGGAGCTTTGTTTTACACAACCTTCTAGTATGTTAAAATACAAGTAAATACAAGACTATAGAAAGTGGTTTCAACTCAAAAGGAGTTTTCTACCATTTTTAAGAGATTTTTGAAGTTTAAAGCTTAATAAGAACACATAAAGCAAATAATGAAATAAAGTGATAAACTTGTAAAGAAATTTATATGAGAGCATTACCCTTAAGAAGAGGAAGAACTTTAATGAAGAACACAAGTGCAAAAGACAAATAAAAATGCAAGCTTTAAGTAGTTGAAAATAAAGAAGAAGAAGTGTAAGAGTGAAGAAGTGATGAAGAAGAAGAAAAAAGTGAGGAAGTGTAAATGAAAGGGGTATATATAGGGGGAGAGGGGAGAGGCCACGAAATTGAGGGAGAAGAGAGGGGTTTGGAGTGGCTTGTGGAGTAAGTTTGAGAGTTATGGCTTGATGGGATGGAAAGAGGAGAGAGAAATAACTTTTAGATTAGAGTAGTATTATAATTTGAAAAGTATAATGATTATACTTTTGGAGTGTGTAAGAGTCTCTCCCATCATGTCACTTCAAGTCACTTCATCCCTCTTTGTGCTCCATTTCATACCCGGTTGCATTTCCGATCGTAAATTCCCGACGTTTTCGCCCGAATAAAATATTTTATTTTATTTTAGAACGAAAAATTTTCAAATTAACCAAAGTTGAAGGAAACATGATAAAAATACTAACCGTCTCGTTCACGGGTCAAAATTAGGTTTTCTGCTCGGTAAACGGATACCGGCAGTGAAAACGCAGACCGGCTTCCGTCTGAATTTTCAACCGAAAATTTTACCGTGACTTCATATGATATAACAACACAAGAAAATGATTTTTTTTAATTAAAATCATCCTCTGAGTTTAATCTAAAATAAACACATTTAAATATGTTTATACTGCTACAGAAAGCATAGGAAAAACAGGGTGTTACAATACTATCCCTCTAAAAAGAATTTCGTCCTCGAAATTACGCACCTTGAAATAACTCAGGGTATTGCAATTTCATCTTGTCCTCAACTTCCCATGTAGCTTCTCCGGTTGTCTCGTTCCAGATGACTTTGACTAAAGGAATTTGTTTACCTCTGAGCTGCTTCATCATCTTATCCGAGATCCGTACCGGCGAAGTCTCAAAAGACAGGTTTTCTTTTAATTGTACTTTATCAGGTTTAATAACATGTGATGGATCAGGGATATACTTTCTCAACTGAGAGACATGGAAAACATCATGGATGTTGGAAAGAAAAGGAGGTAAAGATATTTTGTAAGCTACTGGACCTACGCGACGAAGAATTTGGTAGGGTCCAATGAATTTGGGAGTAAGCTTTCTGGATTTTATCACTCTGCCAATCCCAGTCGTTGGCGTGACTCTCAAGAACACATGCTCGCCCTCCTCAAACTCAAGAGGTCGTCGCCTCTTGTCAGCGTAACTTTTCTGCCTACTTTGAGCGGTCCTCATTTTCTCCTGGATCATCTTTACCTTCTCTGTTGTTTGTTGCACAATCTCTGGCCCTAACAGCAGACTCTCACCATCCTGGTACCAACACAAAGGCAGTTCGACATCTTCGACCATACAAAGCCTCATAAGGTGCCATTCCTATACTTGAATGAAAACTGTTGTTGTAGGTGAATTCTATCAACGGTAGAAACTCGTCCCAGCTCCCAGTGTCCTTCCATTACGCATGCTCTTAGTAAATCTTCAAGTGATTGAATCGTCCTCTCTGACTGTCCGTCCGTTTGTGGATGATACGCAGAACTCAATTTGAGTTTTGTTCCCAAAGAGTTTTGTAGTCCTTTCCAAAATTCTGACGTAAACCTTGGATCACGATCCGAAATGATACTCGAGGGTATACCGTGCAACCTGACAATCTCATCAATGTACAACTGAGTCAACCTTTTCATCGGGTACTTCATGTTGATAGGTACAAAGTGAGCTGACTTGGTCAGTCGATCCACAATTACCCATATAGCCTCATGTCCTTTCCGAGTCCTTGGTAAACTGGTCACAAAGTCCATCGAAATTCCGTCCCACTTCCACTCTGGGATGTCCAACGGTTTTAACATTCCTGCTGGCCTCTGGTGTTCAATCTTAGCCTTCTGACATACCAGACAAGAAGCGACGTACTCCATTACATCCCTTTTCATCCCATACCACCAGTATAACTTTTTGAGATCTTGATACATCTTTGTGGCTCCTGGGTGTAAACTCAGCTTACTCTTATGAGCCTCCTCCAAAATCAACTTTCTAAGCTCGGCGTCATCGGGTACACAGATTCTTTCACCAAACCTCAAAATTCCATCCGTTCCTTCTCTGAATTCTGACAGTGCTCCCTGTCGTACAAGGTCTCTTTCTTCCTGCAGATACTGATCACTCCCTTGTTTTTCCTTTATTTGTTCCATCAATCCGTTCGAAACAGTGATCCTATTCAGACACATCCTTCCCGGAAACGTCTCAACTGATAAACTTAGATCCCGGAACTGTTCCAACAGTCCCTGCTCTTTAACCATCATTGCTGACACGTGCATTGACTTTCTGCTCAGCGCATCCACCACTACATTCGCCTTCCCAGGGTGGTATTGTAGTTGAAAGTCGTAGTCCTTCAAAAACTCCAACCAACGTCTCTGGCGCATGTTTAACTCCTTCTGATTGAAGAGGTACTTCAAACTCTTGTGGTCACTGAAAACATTAAAAGTAGCTCCATACAAATAATGTCTCCAGATTTTTAAAGCAAAGACCACTGCCGCCAACTCCAGGTCGTGCGTCGGGTAATTCCTTTCGTGAATCTTCAATTGCCTTGAAGCATATGCTACAACTTTTCGGTTCTGCATAAGCACACAGCCTAGACCCTGGTGTGAAGCGTCACAATAAACCTCAAAAGGTTCCTTCGGGTCAGGTAGGATCAACATGGGTGAGGTTGTCAACCTTCTCTTCAGCTCTTGGAAACTTCTTTCACAAGCCTCCGTCCAGACAAACGCTTGATCTTTTCGAGTTAACTGGGTAAGGGGTCCTACTATCTTGGAAAATCCTTCAATGAATCTCCTATAGTAGCCCGCTAAACCCACAAAGCTACGGATTTCCGTTGCCGTTGTTGGCCTTTCCCACTCCAAAACAGCCTCGACCTTTGACGGATCCACCGCGATTCCCTCGCGTGATATCACATGACCTAAGAATTGCACTTGGTCCAACCAGAACTCGCACTTCTCCGGCTTCGCATAGAGCTGCTTCTCTTTCAAGGTCTGAAGAACAATGGTGAGATGCTCAGCATGCTTCTCCTTGTTTGGAGAATAGATCAGAATATCATCAATGAAGACGACAACGAACTGATCTAAGTAAGGACGAAAAATCCTATTCATGTAATCCATGAATATGGCAGGAGCATTCGTCACTCCAAACGGCATCACCAGGTACTCATAATGCCCATAGCGTGTCCGAAACGCTGTCTTAGGGACATCTTCGGCCTTTACACGAATCTGATGGTAGCCTGACCGTAAATCTATCTTCGAGAATACGGCCGCGCCACGCAGTTGATCCATGAGATCATCTATCCTTGGGAGCGGATATCTGTTCTTGATCGTAACCTTGTTCAACTGACGAAAATCCACACAGAGTCGAGAAGTTCCATCCTTCTTCTTCACTAACAGAACTGGAGCTCCCCACGGCGATACACTGGGTCGGACGAATTCCTTCCTCATCAGTTCCTCAAGTTGTTCCTTCAGGGTTTCTAACTCCGATGGTGACATGCGATACGGTGCCATGGATATCGGTCCAGTGCCTGGAACCAGATCAATTGCAAACTCGATGTCTCGAACAGGCGGTAGACCAGGTACATCTTCAGGAAAAACGTCCGGAAACTCATTGACGACAGGTACGGACTCTAGGTCTAGCTCGCTCTTAACATCTGAGGAAAACAGCAGCATGTAACCTTGAGCTCCCTCTTTCAAAGAAGCTCTTACCTGACTAGCAGATAAAAATCCAGAAATCTCATCCCTAAAGACTAAGGTTCTTTGAGCACAGTCTATCAGGATGTGGTTGGAAGATAACCAATCCATGCCTAAAATTACATCTAGTTGTACTAAAGGCAAACAGATTAAATCTACAAGAAAGTGTCTATCCTGAATAATGATAGGACAATTTAAGCAAACATAATTTACAGTTACTGGTTCAGCAGTCGGGGTAGAGACAATCAAGTTATATGGTAAGGAAGAAATAGGCAATTCTAGAAGTTTCACACGATCCATCGAGATAAAGGAATGAGTTGCACCTGAATCGAAAAGTACAGTTAAAAGATTACCGGCTAAATCACACTTACCCTGTACTAGATCGGCGGAATTCGATGCCTCAGCTCCACTCATCGTGTAAACTCTCCCTCTAGTAGTCGGCTTGCTTGCCTTGGCATGATTGACAGATGACTCTCTCTTTGGTGCCCGACACTCCTTGGCCAAGTGCCCCACACGATTACAGTTGAAACACTTTGTATCCCTCTTCGGACAGGTATCGGCTAGATGGTTGGGATCTCCACACCGATAACATTTCCTCTCTTGGCCTTGATTGTTGTTTCTCTGGCCTCCACTTCCTGCTCCTGGAGCATTGGAACGTTGTTGTTGCTTCTGACTGTTGCTTGGTGATTGGTGGTACGGTCTTCTCTGGTTCTGCTTCCACTTTTGGTTCTGTCCCTGATACTGACTCTTGGGACGAATGGGTCCTCCAACATTCCCTTTGCTATCTCGCCCGTTGCGCATCAGCTCTACCTTCCGGCATTTCTCTACCAGTGCTTGGAAATTCCTGATTTCCAAGGGCAGCACAGATTCTTTGATCTCGAAGCGCAGGCCAGCTTCGAACTTTTCGCACTTCCACTCCTCGCTGGGGTTGTTCTGGAAGAAGCGGAAATATTTGGCAAGGGACTCAAACCTTGCCGCATATTCCCCCACCGTCATGTCCCGCTGACTCAGCCTCAGAAACTCTTGCTCCTTCTCCACCCGAGCACTCTGGGGAAAGTATTTGTCCAAAAACCTGTTGCGAAATACCTCCCAGGTGATCTCATGATGCTCAGCCTCTAACAGTTGTCTGGTGCCCTTCCACCAGTATTCAGCATCTCCAATCAGTTGGAAGGTTGCATAAGGTACCTTTGATCCCTCTGGGGTATGCACCAGCTCAAAGATCTTCTCCAGCTCTTGAATCCAAAGATCAGCTTTAGTCGGGTCTGCATCCCCATCAAACTGCGATGGATTCTGACGTCGGAAAGCACTTAGATTCTTTCCTTCTGGAGCCTGTTCAGCTCTTTGCTGCTCCTGCTGATTCTGAGCAGCAGCATTGGCAGTCTGGAGAGCTATGGCAGCAGCAACATCAGCCAAAGCTTGGGCAGCGAAGTCCATACCGGCATTGCCCCGGCCACGACCCCCACGTCCGCGCGCACCTCCTGGTTCCATACTGACCTGTAAGACACAATCAGTGAGATGGTAACCAGAAAAGGGAAGATCTAACTCGACGGCCATTACACATTACTCCTAAGAAGTAACTCAAACAAGGCTCGATCAGAGAATACACAACATCGACACAACAGACCTAAACCCAAACATTCCCAAAAGGCTCGACTAGCTCTGATACCACTAATATGACACCCTAACTTGGTATCACATGGTTACCCGTTGCGGAATTAAAATTTGTTTAAAAGCTGGTCGCTTTCGGAAAGTAAACCTTCTTTATAATTAGTATTACTGAAAAAGGTACTTAAAAATCTCCCTTTTATTTTTTTTTTTAAACGAAAGAAGAAGTGATGAACACTCAGAACATGAACTGAAACAACACACATATATAACTGTCCCAGTGGGACTCAAGTTTAGTACAAAATAGGACCTTATTAACGGCCATTGAAACAGAATTATAAAAAGTCTACGGATACGATTAAAGAGGGTAAGCAAAACACGGGAAAGGGGGTTCCAGAACCACGTCTCAAAAGATAGCTCTCAAAGCCAAAAGTCTAACGGCAAACACCCACAAGCTCTAAACTGGCTACTGGCACTGGCTACAGGTAGGATCTCCACAAACACTGCCACGAGACGAGAACTCCGGTGATGGATCTATGACCTCACTGCCCTCATCCAAGGAATCAAAATCATCGTCATAGTCTAAAACATGGTAATCCGGCTCGTCCTCCTCCATGACCTCCAAGGGCTCCTCCTCGGGGTCCTCTTCAGGGTCCTCCTCAAGTCCCACTGCAGGATCTTCTTCAGGTTCCCCCTCTGGGTCATCCTCTGGAGCTGGATCAAAGTGCTCGTGTAGAAGCCCAGCCACCTGTAACGTGTGCAGATATAACCAAGTCGGAGGGAGCGCAACCGTCCTAGTCTCCACGGTCTGTGTCCTCCGTATCGGGTGGGCGGGGAGTGGTCGCCGGTGCAAGAAGGCACGGACAAGGAGCGGCTCCTGGCAGGGTTCTAGGCGGAGGGACACATGAATGAACCGATTACACACCCGAATGAGAGGGATCCTGAGACTGTGTAGGTATGGGACTATACAGTTGAGGAAGGCTTATATGAATTGATTGGTACTATCTATACTAACAAGATGCATCTTCTTTTCGGTAGCCCATCACTTAAGAACTCCACAGTTAAGTGTGCTTGACTTGGAGCAATTATGGGATGGGTGACCTCCTGGGAAGTTTTCTCAGGAAGTGTGTGAGTGAGGACAAGGCACGCTGAAAAGACCCGTGTTGGTCTGTGGGGACAGTCGTCAATCCATAGAGCAGCCAGGGATGTTACAAATGGTATCAGAGCGGTACCTCTCCCAGTACGGTGTGGTTCGGGGACGAACCAAGCGGAAGCTGGTGGGCATGTAACACCCGGGTGCCGACGAGGGCGGGGAGTGGTCGCCGGTGCAAGAAGGCACGAACAAGGAGCGGCTCCTGGCAGGGTTCTAGGCGGAGGGACACATGAATGAACCGATTACACACCCGAATGAGAGGGATCCTGAGACTGTGTAGGTATGGGACTATACAGTTGAGGAAGGCTTATATGAATTGATTGGTACTACCTATACTAACAAGATGCATCTTCTTTTCGGTAGCCCATCACTTAAGAACTCCACAGTTAAGCGTGCTTGACTAGGAGCAATTATGGGATGGGTGACCTCCTGGGAAGTTTTCTCAGGAAGTGTGTGAGTGAGGAAAAGGCACGCTGAAAAGACCCGTGTTGGTCTGTGGGGACAGTCGTCAATCCATAGAGCAGCCAGGGATGTTACACCAACGTAAGGATAAAATTTTTCAAATCATTTACTATGCTAGTATGACTCTTGATGACGCACAAAAAAATTATACCACTACAGAAAAAAAGATTTGCTGGCAGTAGTTTTTGCTTTTGATGAATTTCTTCCTTATTTGGTTATGTCTAAGGTTGTTGTTTACATTGACCATTCTGCCATTAGACATTTACTTGCCAAACAGGATGCGAAACCAAGATTGATTAGATGGCTGTGTTACAAGAGTTGATGTGGAGATTAGAGACAAGCGAGGTGTGGAGAATTCAGTGGCTGACCATCTTTCAAGGGTGGATGCTTCAGTCAGACCACAAATTGAAGAGGCCATAAAGGAAGCCTTCCTTGATGAGAAATTATTTATAGTTTCTAAACTCCTTTGGTATGTAGATTTTGTCAACTACCTGGAATGTGATAAACTTCCCCCTAATCTTTCATATGCTCAGCGTAAGAAATTTCTTTATGATGTTAAGTATTATTTGTTGGAAGAGCCTTATCTTTTTAAGGCAAGTGGTGATAAAATTATTAGAAGATGCATTCCTGAGGCTAAGACACATGCTATTTTAGAGCACTGTCATTCTAGGTGTGACACCCTCTACCCTGTATGTTATATAAAGCATAAAAGATAAAGATAATAAATATAAAACATGCATACGTCATTTAATTAAAATAAAAGGGGTCCAAGGGTAGAAAGGTCCAACATGAACTAGTTCAACAAACGCGGAAAAAGAAACAAGGTTTTAAAAGAAATAAAATGTAAACATAAACATAAACATAATCTAACCCCGATGTCACATATAGAGCTGGTATAACTGTTCCGGAAAAACCCTCGGAATATAAAAACCAAACTGAAACTAAACAACTGGGAAATCCTAACTAAAGAGTCGCGGCTCCTCAAAGTCATTCCTCCATTGGCTGCTCGCTGTCCTCTGCTTAAAAGACCCATGCCAACAAATAGAAACAGAGGAAACAGGGAGTAAGAAAATATATAAACACATCGGCATAGAGATAGGAAGCAAGATGTTAAGTCAACCAACATATGCTATACGGTGCAACTCTACTCCGCCACTCCATTATGCATGTGGATCCAAACTATCTCAAAAAGGCAACTTCGGAGTTACATATCCACATTGACTGAAAAGCACTAACGTCGACAGTTCACCAGACAATGGGTGAACCCCTTGGATAGCCGACGCACCATACTCTCGGATGCGCCACCACGGAGGCGCACGATTTACCAAACCTTGGTGAATCAGCCGCGGACGGCCAGAATGCCGTACTCTAGGACGACCTCCCTTATGTTGATCTTCCCCCACTAACAACTCCAATACGTGGATGCATGAGTATAACAACGAACAAACGGGCAACCGCCACCTCAGCTTGGGCCAATAAGCACCCAAGTTTATCACCATCAACATCAACACCTTAAACTATATGAGTCAAGGCCTCCTTGGCCAAAAAGCACTAAGGTTGAACATATCAACACCTCGATCAAAAAGCATCGAGGACACTTTGGCCAAAAAGCACCAAAGCATATCAACGTGCGGCAACCCATTGGGCACCGGCTTAACCAACTTGTTATTCTTAATTAATCTTTTAATTAAGTTATCTAACTTATCATCATTCATTGGCGTATTGTTTCATCATTGGGGACAATTTGGGATAAACGCCCTTTTAATTTCCTTTAATTCAGTTCTGTTCAGCATGGGGAGCACGGGCGTGCTTACCCCCAGCACGGTCGTGCTGACACTTAAGTGGAGCACGGTCGTGCTCACTATTATGCACGACCGTGCTTAAAGAGCGGCCATCTTCTAGATTTGAACTGGGAGCACAGGCGTGCTCCCAATTAAGCACAGCCGTGCTCCTGGAGCTTGGCCGTACTATCTGGGCAGATTTAGTTATATTCTTTTGGCCAAAAACTCCCTAAAACACTCTTAAATCATTCCCAGAGTCTAGTCAAGGACCATCAAACATTAACCTCACCTCTTACTATTAAATCCATGTTTTATAACATTTTTGAGGAAATTATTCCTTTAATCGTCATATTAATAAAGAGCCCTATTTTAACCAATTAGAGTTTTATTAACATGTTCAACATCAACCAACATACATTCAACCAATAAGATATAACCAACAACCTCAACCAGCAACATCCATGGCATAAATAATACACCAATTCAACCAGGTGTGGGAAGGGGAAATTCAATTTTTCTTTACTAGGTGCACACACTTTCACTTAACTTATTTGTCATGTGAACTTAGTTGATTGTGATGATTGCATTATGTTTTTGGGTAATGATTTTGTGCCACAATTTTTTGTAGAAATAAGAGATCCATATCATTAGGGGACCCCCATGTGAATTAATGTTTTGACAGACATATGACTAAAATTGAATTGGGATTATCATTTTAAAGCTGAAATTTAGCACGAGGTTCCTCGTTTGATTGATTTTCATTGAATTGAGCTACTAAATGTGAGACTTGAACCATTATAGGGGTATTTGCTAAATCATGAATATTCACCCCTCTCCTTGTTTGAGTGATGTTCCGCAAGTTTGTGCATTCTAGAACTTGTTTGTGACCATTTCAAGGCGAATTTGATTTGCATGCATGTTGGAATATGATTGAGGCAATTTTAGGGATTTTTATGGCCTTTAGATGTGTTGTTTTGCCATGTCCATTAGTTGCCCATTTTGAGCCTCAAGTAAAAATTATTTTCCTTGGTACCCAAGTATAAATTCAAAATTGTTTGGTGGTAACCTCTTGGAAACATAATTGGAGCAATTAAATTTGGAATGTAATCATGAGATATTGTTTATTTAGGGCTGGCAAATTATTGTTGGGAATTTCTCTCTTTTTGATGTGAAAATAAAAATTGAAAAGAAAGGGAGAAATGAAAATGTGTATGAATTAAATTGAAAAAAAGAAGAGAAAGAACGAAAGAAGAAGAGAAAGGAAAAGTAATGTAAAATGGGAAATTCTTTAGAATGGATAAATGGTGTTATTTTGTAATTCATATCTAATGCTCCATTTATGCTCTAAGGGTTATTTGCTTAATTATTGATTTCTTTTAGCCCTTTGCATATCCCTTTTCTTTCTATTTCTTACCTGACATCATTCCCATGGTCTCGTTATAACCCATGAAAGACCTCTTGATTCTGGATGCATGTGCTTCCTTTTGGGAACTTGAGTGATAACTGTCTTTACCCTTATACACTTTGAGAGTTGTGAGAAGAGTGACCCCCTTATTCATTGAGAAGTTTGATTTCAGGGAACCTAAGCCTCTATTTAGGCAATCTCTTGATTTTTCCCATAAAAAGAATAGTGGTTAATTTATTTGACATTGCATGTTGAAGATTTAGGGTACCTTAATGCTTGGTTCTTTGATTTTCTCAGGTTTCTTTTAGGCCAGAATTATTGCTTGCGGATAAGCAATCCTTAAGTATGGGGAGGTTAATAAACTGCCATTTTGTAGACTTTATTATTGGGAAATTTGGTGTAAATTATCGTTTATTTGGTAGTAAATGTGGATACTCACCTGATTTCCTATGTTTATTGTAGGATATATCATCATGGCAGTCGATCATTAAATTTGGAGAAAAAGGAATAATTATGGAAGATTTTATGAAGAAAAAGTTGTGTTTCTGAATATATCAGAGGAGCACCCTTGCTGATCAGCACGCCCTTGCACGCTTTTGGGAGTTGACATCGATTTTCGAGCAAGGTCGTACTGAATGTGAGCACGGCCATGCTTATTAGCAAGGTCCATGCTGCTTACCATTAAGCACGGCCGTGCTCAACATTAAGCACAGTCGTGCTCACATTTCAGCATCCAAATCACCTAGGTTTTTGTCTTTGATACAAAAGGGAGGGGTTTGGATGAAAGAAAAAAAGCTGGTACATTTAAGAGAGGCATCATAGCCCTTTGCTTGGTTAGAGAGAGATCTTTAACGGATTTTGAAGAGGATCAAGCGAAGGTCCATATCCCAATTGATTCAAAGACTGCTTTGCATCAAAGGGTGTTTCGGGTTTTAGTTTTTCTGTTTCTCTTTATGGATTGTCACATGGATTTGATTTGTATAATGTTATTCATTACTATGCGTAGCTAAACCCACACCTAGGGTATGGTGGATCTTATGGCTTGGTACCTTTGATTTTTGCCTAATTTTTATATGATTTAGTGTTTCTCTTAATTGGTTAGATTTTTCCTTGTGTTTGAATAGCTAAGAAGGTTTGATCATCCTTTATCAAGTTAATTGATTGACTGGCGACTGTACCACAATTAGTTAACGAAACTCAAGGATTAATCAGATTTTGGGTTGCATGGACCAAGCGCAACCCCCTATTTTCAATTGTTATTAAATTAACAAGCTTGTTGGTTCTTTGTGCTTTTCTTAATTGTTTACCTAGCATGACCATTGGGGGCAACTGGTTAGGGAAAGAATATTAATATTGCATGACCATTGGGTATTAATAGTTTTAGAGCAATTGATTGGCAATCAATAAGAAACACTTATCATTGAGAAATTAGGTAATATCATAGGTAGTGACATAAGTGAAACCAGACACCATAGGCTTTCCATAGTTGAACCTTTACTTGTGATTCCTTGACTTTCTTGTTTTAACCATCTTTTTATTTTTAAATATTTCATTGCACTCGAATTTGATTGTCTAGATAACATATGGAAGTAATTAATCTAGTACTTGTCACCAATCCCTGTGGGTTCGATACTTGGAATCCCAAATACTCTTATATTACTTGTGCGATAGGGTGCACTTGCTGTTAAGTGCTATTTTAGCACAACACATATCCACACCCTCAGTGTTGTGGGCATCTAGAACTACCGTCACGCTCGCCATCACGACATTTATATATATATGTGGTGGGATCTTTCGTAGATAGCGTTATGGCTAGTAGTCCTTCCAAGCTGTCATTCCCGTCTTGTTGTTGTTGTTCATCTACCATACCAATAACATACACAGAAAGATAGAGGAAGAAGGAAGATAAGAAATCAACATAATCATAAAAGAGGATGGGGACACATAGAGCAGATATCATACATACATAACACATACATCAAACAAACAATCATCTTCCAAGTCCCACCAAACAAACAATCATCTCAGATCATTCCTCTAAGGAGTCTCACTCCTATGCATATCGGCCGATATCTCTCATCCTGGTCTCAACCCCGAGACGTTCTCCTAACCGAGCCTCACTGCTCAGAGAACATCTGTTAGTTTGTCCAGGTAACCCTTCCGCTCGCCGTGATCATTAAGAGTGCATCCCTCTATGAGCTCAGCTCCATTAGAGGTATCTTGGTCGCCTCAGAATGTCCACCAATGATGTGGATACTCGGGGTAAAGTCGGGAAAACCAAGCTATACTGGGGTACACGACACATTAGGAGCTACCTAATGGTCACTGTGAGCCACCCAAGTCCAGTTCGAACATCCCCAAGGTTTCTTCATAGACCAGCCCCTCAGTAATTCGTTCTTGAACTCGAGTACAACTAACCTCGTATGACTCCCAGTCATACGGCTCGCCTCATGGCAAAATGCAATGCAACAACCATCATTGAGTTAACACCAGAACCTTCTTACACAATCGCAATCTCACAATGGATGCCCATACATCCCCGGCCTCAAAGCAACAGTCTAAAGGCATTACCACAATGTTAACTCTTAACTCATCCAGATCATCATATATTCAGCAACTCATCAATCAACTCAGATCATCACTCATCCAAATATATGTATAAAATAATAAAATCACATCATCATATCAATTAACACAATTAACATGTTTTAGGATTTATCCATTGTCGATTATTCGATTCCCTAGTAGGGTCTGAGGCACCCTACACACATACATATATAATACTACACTATGCTTGCCTCCTCGATGATGTCGGTTACTTTCTCCCCACCTTGCGTAATGGCGTAAGCTTTCTCGGCACCTCGAACCACGTTCCCCCCTCCTTAGCTCACTGCCACGTACACTCCGAGGCTCCTAGAAGCTCCGAAATTTGCCCTAACACAGAGACAACATCCAGACATAGTCACAAACCCTAATCTTGCTCAAAATCCATAATCGATGTAAGAAACAATGAAAGGAATAGGGAAAATGACAAAGAACACTAATGTGGACAATGTTGACGTGTCGACGTATTAGGGATTCGGGCATTACCTTGATTGTATCAGAGAATCGAAGGTCGATACTTGTAGTACTCGCTGCCCTGGTCACAATGATGTAATTGGAATCGCGATTGGATGAAAAGATTTCTCACAATCTCACACTCTCTCTCTTCAACCTCACACCCTATCTCTCTTGAGCTCTCTGTTTGCAGAGTTATAAACCAAAAATTTCTCCAAGTTTTGAAAAATGAAAGAACTTAAGTGGGATCTGCCAGCTGAGCACGCTGTAGCGTGCTGGCACTCCACGCTAGAGCGTGTGAATATATTGCCCTGAACAGGTTATTTGTTTTGATGATGGACAAAAAAAAAAGTCCAAGAGGACTAAAGTGTAAAAAGCGGATTATTATAAATCAAGCCAGCATAAGGGGTAAAATAGAAATTTTACTATTTGTATTGTCTGTTTCAGAATCATAAATGGTAAGTAGAGTTCTCAACTCAATACTGGTCCCACACACACACACATTTAACATGTTCTTAACAGAATTTATCATGTGCTGAAAAGTATTATCATGTGCCTAAAACTGACAATTAATTGATCTTAATGGGCAATCATTTTCTTAATTGTCAAATTTTTGAAATTCAATTTTATACGTGCCATAATCGATTATGGTATTCTTATAATCGATTATGAGTCGAGATTAATTGGCCTTTAATTAGTGTTAATGAGTAATTATGACATTAAAGCCATTTAGTTTAAAATTTGAATCAGTATAATCGATTATAGGTTTTGTATAATCGATTAGGTCCTCTCTGAATTCAAATGGATATCAAACAGAAAACCCGTAATCGATTATGGCCTTTTACATAAAAGTCAGTGGAGCCACAATCGATTAGTATAATCGATTATGCCTATTCTGTCAAACGCGCGCTTCCTGAAAAATGGTTTAAATAATCAATTATGCCCTTACAATAATCGATTATGACGCGACAGAAATGAATTTTAAGGGGCTTGACCAAATTTCTTTTTGAAGCATCACCTCTTTTATATAGATAGGAGAATGGGCAGGCTTGTCTCAGAAACAATAATCTACTATCTTACTCTGTGCTAATGCTCTAATTAACATTCTTTATACTATTTCTCTTGCACAATCACTTTTACCATTTTGCTTTGAGAATTCTATACACCATATAGGTGTCATTGTAACTGTGCTTCAATTTGTGTTTCATATCTGTACTTTTAAGTGCTATCTATTTGTTAACTCTTTTAAAGTTTTGCTAAGTGAGTGTGATCGCACGAAACTATTTTTGAGACTCTTGCACAAGGGAGTGTTCATCCTGTGATTTGTGTTAAGGGTGCTCTGATTTGTGAAGGTTCTAGTTTAGCCTGTTTTAAAAAATTAGAGTTGATTGGAAACCCTTGATGGTATTGCCTTGGGGACTGGACGTAGGTCACATGGGTAGTTTTGTGGTCGAACCAGGATACTTCATTGTGTCATCTTCTTCCCTTATCTATTTAATTTTTCGCAGCGCTTTTATCTTTTATACGCTTTATTTTGTAATGCTTTATCTTTAATCTATCACTTCGAAAAGCAAGTTTCAAGTTTAGTTTAAATCAGCAAAAGTTTTCAAAAATCAATTCACACACAATCCACCCTCTCTTGTGTTTGAGGTCACTTGTCAACAAGTGGCATTCAGAGCTTAACTCTTGGATATAAAGGACGAAACCGTCTCAAGAGGAAAGATGACTTCAAATAGTTTTCGTAATGAGAGTGATTCCGTAAACAGACCCCATCGTTCAATGGTGAAGGATATGGTATTGGAAAGAAAGAATGTAAATTTTTGTAGAAGCTTCTGATATTGATATTTGGGATGCTGTAGAAAATGGTCCAATTGTCCCTAAGCACGAAATCAATGGTGCTTCAGAGGATAAACCAAAAACCTTTTGGACTAACGAGGAAAAGAAAAAGGTCCATACAATTTGAAAGCTAGGAACATCATAACCTCAGCTTTAAGCTACGATGAGTTCTATAGGGTCTCGAATTGCAAGACGGCTAAGGAAATATGGCACACCCTTCAATTGACCCATGAAGGTACTACAGAGGTCAAAAGGGCTAGGTTGAACACATTAACCCATGAGTATAACCTATTTAGGATGAAACAGGGTGAAAGCATACCAGATATGCAAAAAAGTTTTACCCATATTATAAATCATCTTAGGGATCTTGGGAAGTCATTTAATAATGAAGATTTGATAAATAAAGTTCTTAGATTCTTGAATAGAAATTGTCAACCCAAAGCAACTACTATTTCTGAATCACGTGATCTAACTTCTATGTCCTTGGCCACTTTTTTTTTTGGAAAATTATAGGAACATGACCTAGAACTAAATCGCCTCATTGTAAATGAGGAAAGCGACAAAAAGAAAAGAGGCCTTGCTCTTAAGGCTAATGTAAGTGAAACAAATGAGGAAGATAGTGACTTTGATGAACTTGAAGAGCTTGATGAAGGAGATGAGAACATGAGTCTAATGGTCCGAAAGTTTAAGAAATTTCTAAGGAAGAAAGGCAAAGCATGACAAACCTTCACCCCTCAAAAGAAAGTTGATGGAGAAGGAACCTCTTACGTGCCTACATGCTTGAACTGTAAGAAGAAGGGTCACATAAGACCCGTGTGTCTCTAAGTCAAAAGAAGAATGACAAATTTGAAAAGAGGCCACAAAAGGATGGAAAAGGAAGGAGAACATATATTGTTTGGGAAGACAATGACATGGACTGCTTCGATGAATTCGACAACGAAGAAGCAGATCTTTGCCTCATGGCCAATCATGAGGACGATGAGGATGAGGTAACTGATAATTAAATTGAAAATGAATTGTCTTATGATGATTTACTTGCTGCATCTGAAGAATTGAATAATGAAAGCATGCGTCTTCAAAAAATTTGATTTTATCTTCAAAGAAAACCATTTCTAGTCTTGAATCAAAAATAGATTTATTAAATAAAGAAATGGAAGCTATTAAGGAAAATCAAGCTCTTTCAAACAAAACTTCATCATATCTATCTTGTGAGACAAAAAGAATGAAATTTCAAAATGCAATGAATGCAATATGTTGAAAATCAAAATTGAGGAGTTGTACAACACTCTTGCAAAATTCACAAATGGGAGAGACAATCTCAATGTTTTGTTAGGAAACCAAAGTGCAACTTATGATAAAACTGGTTTAGGTAATAACCCTAAATTACACGAAAAGTCTTTTAAAAGGTTCTTTAGCCCAACCAATACTTCTGGTAGCCCTTTCGTTAAATGTTTTTATTGTGGTAGAAAGGGACATACTGCATCTATTTGTAATGCTAGAAAGAATGTGAATGTCAATGGCAAGAAAGTATGGGTTCAAAAGGGCAATGCGGCCAAAGCTAACTCTCAAGGACCTAACATGATTTCGGTACCAAAAGTTAAAACTTGAAACTGTTTTGTAAGTATGCTTGAAAGCAAGGAACTCAAACTAGTACCTTGATAGTGGATGCTCCAAGCACATGACAGGAGACAAAAGAAAGTTCTCCTCTCTGACACCCAAAAATGGTGGATTCGTTTTCTATGGTGATAATAACAAAGGTAGAATCTTGGGAATTGGAACGGTTGGTAAGAGTCCAAATCCCGTCATTGAAAATGTTTTGTATGTTGAAGGTCTAAAACATAATCTGTTGAGTATAAGCAAACTTTGTGATAAAAACTTTAATGTTGTTTTTGATAACTCAAAATGCATGGTCATGGATTCTAATAATCAAACTAAATTAATTGGACAAAGAATTGGAAATATCTATATGGTTTGCTTGGATGACCTACCATCAGATGATGTATGCTGTCTAATAAGTAAAGAGGATGAAACTTGGCTATGCCATAGGAGGATGGCTCATATTCACATGGACCATCTTAATAAGTTGGTTCACAAGGACCTAGTAATTGGTTTACCAAAGCTCCGTTTTGAAAAAGACAATATGTGCGATGCTTGTCAAAAAGGAAAACAAGTAAAGGCCTCTTTCAAAACTAATAATATTGTTTCTACAAACCGGTCTTTACAGCTTTTACATATGGATTTGTTTGGTCCATCTAGAACCATGAGCTTTGGTGGTAATTACTATGTGCTTATTATTGTAGATGACTATTCTCGTTACACATGGACCTTGTTTATTCCTCATAAAAATGACGCTTTTGTTGCCTTTCGTAAACTTGCCAAGATTATTCAAAATGAGATGGGATTAAACATTGTAACTATCCGAAGTGATCATTGTGGTGAGTTCCAAAATGGGGCATTTGTAGCATTTTGTACTGAAAATGGAATCGGGCATAATTTTCCTCACCAAGGACTCCCTAACAAAATGGGGTGGTGGAAAGGAAAAATCGGTCTCTAGTAGAGCTAGCGAGGATGATGCTCAATGAGACCAACCTTCCTAAGTATTTCTGGGCAGACGCGATAAGCACCACATGCTATGTGATGAATAGAGTCCTCATAAGACCTATTATGAAACAAACGCCCTATGAAATTTACAAGGGAAGGAAGCCTAACATCTCCACTTTCAGTTATCCGGATGTAAGTGCTTTGTTTTAAATAATGGTAAAGATAACCTTGGTAAATTCGATGCTAAAGCTGATGAAGGCATATTTCTTGGATATTCCAATTCTAGTAAAGCTTTTCGAATCTATAACAAAAGAACTATGACCGTTAAAGAATCTATGCATGTATCTTTTGATGAGACTAACCCTAAAGTTGTAGTAGAGGAAAGTGTTGATGACCTTGCAGAAATATTGGGAAATAGCTATCTTGAGGATAGACACACTCAAGAGAAGGAAAATGATGATCAACCACTTCCTCAAAATGAAGAGACACCTCACAGTGATCTTCCAAAAGAATGGAGAACATCTGGATACCATCCTCTTGACAACATTATAGGTGATATCTCAAAAGCGGTAACTACTTGAAACTCTCTCAACCATGCTTGTTACTACATGGAACACAAATTGAACCTAAAAATATTGATGAAGCTATAATTGATGAACATTGGACACTTTCCATGCAAGATGAACTAAATCAATTTGAGAGAAACAATGTTTGGGAATTAGTCCCTAAACCTAAAAACCATCTAGTAATTGGTACTATATGGGTTTTTCATAACAAGCTAGATGAAAACAGAATAATTGTTAGAAGCAAAGTTAGGCTTGTTGCTGAAGGATATAACCAACAAGAGGGCATATACTTTGATGAAACCTATGCTCCCGTAGCTATATTAGAAGCCATCCGCATGCTTCTTAGCGTTTTTCTAAACGGTTTTATTCAAGAAGAAGTTTATGTAGATCAACCCCCTGGTTTTTCAAATTTGAATTTCCAAATCATGTTTTCAAATTGAAAATGGCTTTGTATGGATTAAAGCAAGCCCCTAGGGCTTGGTATGAACGCTTGAGTAAGTTTTTGCTGGAAAATGGTTTTCAAAGAGGGAAAGTTGATACCACTCTTTTCATCAAAAACAAAATGCATGATATTTTGTTAGTTCAAATTTATGTGGATGACATTATTTTCGGTGCTACTAATGAGGCTTTATGCAAGGATTTTTCTAATATAATGCAAAGCAAGTTTGAAATGTCAATGATGGGCGAGCTCAACTATTTCATTGGATTGCAAATAAAGCAATCAAAAGATGGAATTTTTATCAACCAATCCAAATATTGCAAGGAGTTGCTTAAGAAATTTGGGATGAACAACTCAAAAGAACTATCTACTCCCATAAGCACCTCTTGCTATCTTGACAAAGATGAGGATGGAAAATTAGTTGATGTAAGTAAGTATAGAGGTATGGCAGGTTCTCTTCTTTACCTTACTACTAGTCGCCCCGATATTATGTTTAGTGTTTGCATGTGTGCACGTTTTCAATCAAACCCTAAGGAATCACATCTTGCCGCCATAAAACCCATTATGAGATGCCTCATTGACATTCAAAATATGGGTTTATGGTACCCTAAAGGGGCTGATTGCACCCTTCTTAGGTACTCGGATTCTGATTTTGCTGGATGCAAATTGGACCGAAAAAGCACTAGTGAAACTTGCTGCATACTAGGAAATGCTTTAGTTTCTTGGCATAGTAAGAAACAAGCAAGTGTGGCCTTATCCACCGCCGAAGCGGAATGCGTTGCGGCAGGAAGTTATAGTGCACAAATAATATGGATGAAACAACAATTAAATGATTATGGTATTGATCTTAAAACCGTCCCTATTAAATGTGACAACACAAGTGCTATAAACCTCACGAAGAATCCGGTTTATCACTCTAGAACCAAGCACATCGAAATAAGACACCACTTCATTAGAGACCATGTCCAAAAAGGGGATTGCATGATTGAGTTTGTAGAGACATCTAAACAACTCGCAGACATTTTTACTAAACCTCTACTTAAAGAAAGTTTCTTTTTCATAAGAACTGAATTAGGAATTCTAAATCAATCATGCATTGAATAACTATGCATTTCATCTTGTTATTAATAATCCGTGTATTAAGTGTGACAGTTTTTCAAGTCATAATCGATTATTGGATAGGCATAATCTATTATGAGAAGTCAGGAAGCCCAAAATCGATTAAAAGAATCGATTATGTACATAAAGGAGAAAAGGATCAAAAGTCAGTAAGGTCCTAATCGATTAGCATAATCGATTAGGGGGCCGGGCAATTTTTCCAGTGAAGGTAAAATCGATTATATAATCGATTAGATGTTCATGATGTTCATCCAAAAATCGATTATAGAATCGGTTATCATAAGAACTCAGACAAAAATCGATTACATAATCGATTTTTTGAAGAAGAAGGGTTAGGCGCTCAAGTCTTAATCGATTAGACCATATTGGATAATCGATTATATATCAAAAATTGACCAATCAGAGAGCAACACGGTAAGAAATAATCGATTATGCTCACTTACATAATCGATTATGTGTGACACCCTTCTACCTCACACATTAATATAAAATATTTACTTAAAAGAGGTAATATAAAAACATGCATTTATTTGATTAAAATAAAACTTGGATAAAAGGTATCACATTGTAACATAAATAACACGGAAAGAAACATGGTTTTAAGAAAAGATAAATCATAAACAACGTATAACATCAAAAGATAACCCAACTCCAATGTCACATACAGAGCTGGTATAACCGTTCCGGAATGAACTCTACCGAAAACAAACTAAAACTAAAACAACTAAGAACTGTAAAACTAAGCATCCTAGCTAAAGTCGCGGCTCCTCAGAGTCACTCCTCCACTGACTGCTCACAATCCTCTGCAAGAAGAGATACATGCCAAAACAGAACAAAGGAAACAAGGACTAAGAAAACATGTAAACACATCGACATGGAAGTAGTTAAGCACTTAAGCTAGATGAACATACATCATAGCATGGCATAGCAATACACAACATATAACATCAATATAGATAATATCATATCAACAGGCAATCTCAGTCAACATATGCTATGCGGTGCAACACTACTCCGCTACTCCATTATGCATGTGGATCTAAACTATCTCAAGAAGGCAACTTCGAAGTTACATATCCACATTGGCTAAAAAGCATGAATGCCGGCAGTCCACCAAACCATTGGGTGAACCCCTTGGATAGCTGATGCACCATAACGAGGGTACGACCTCCCCTATGTTGAACTTCCCCCACTAACAACTTCAACGTATGAATGTATGAGCACAACAACAAACAAGGCAACCACCTCCTTTGCTTGAGCCAATAAGCACCCAAGACTTATCACCATTATCAACAACATCAACATCAACGCCTTGGCCAAAAAGCACCAAGGTTCAACTCATCAATGCCTTGACCAGAAAGCATCGAGGGCACTTTGGCCAAAAAGCACCAAAGTGTATCAACGTGCGGTAACCCAAGGGTACCGACTTAACTAACTTATTATTCTTCGTCATCTTAATGAATCTTTTAATTAAGTTATCTAACTCTTCTTCATTCAATTGGTGTGTTATAACATTATTGGGGACATTTGGGGTTAAACACCCCTTAATTCCTTTAATCTGAGATTCTGACCAGTAAGGGGAGCACGGGCGTGCTTACCCCCAGCACGGTCGTGCTGCCACTTAAGTGGAGCACGATCGTGCTCACTGTCCTGCACGACCATGCTCAATGCGCGACCTGCCTTCCAGAATGCAACTGGGAGCACCGGCGTGCTCCCTGTTCAGCACGACCGTGCTCTTGGGCCAGCAGTACTGTTCTGGGCAGATTCATTATGTGTTCTTGGAGTCAAAACTCCCTAACATTCTCAAATCAGATCCTAGGGTCCTTGACTAATCTAGTTGGTATCAATCCTCACTCCTCACTAACAGTTCATGTTTTATGAAGCATTGGGGAATTAACCCCTCAAACCTTACATTAACTAAGAGTCCTAATTAAACTCGATTAGGGTCTTATTAACGTGTTCCTCATAACAACAACATTCAGCCAATCAACATCATCAATAACAATAGCCAATAGTACTCTCATCATATCATCATTAATAAATCAATGACATTCAACATAGCAATATTCATCAATATACACTATTTAGCATTCAACATCATAACAACTATAATTAAGAGGCATACCAATTAGACAACTAACAACATAACAATAACTCATACAACCAGGCAGATCATGGCATAACAACAGTTTAGGCATAGTCATAATCAAGCATAACATAGAATTTATAACGGTTAACAACAACATATAACGGGGTTATGGGGACCCCTCATCTTATGCTACCCCCTTGGCTAATGTCTACACTATCCTTCTCCCCATACCTGGTATGAATAATCCGGAGCGATAACTTGACTGTCAACTAACACGTTCCTCGAGTGGCTCAGTTAACTCTCCAAGCCTTGGTCAAACAAGAACATCAACCAATTAGTTCCCAATTTCAAATAATAGAAAAGGACACTCAAAGGGGAAGGAACTGTTACCTATAGCGATCAACACTGCTTAACTAGACATTCCCACAAGTCTCCAAAGCTCCAACAAAGCAATGGGTTTGAGAAAATAGGGAAGAAAGGGGTTGCTGCCGCACTAGGGTGGCTGCTGTTGTCAAAATAGGGTTTATGACGTAAACCCTCGATCATTGTTCTACTTATAAAGACACAGACCTGAGCACGGTCGTGCTCCTCCTTAAGCACGGGCGTGCTTGACTTAGTGCCTATGAGGCGCGGTTTGCACTTGAGCACGGGCGTGCTCATTGTTGGGCACGGGCGTGGTTGTAACACCTCAAGATTCACCCTTATGTTTATATGTGTTAGTTTTGGCATATATATGTTTGATATTTATATATATATGTGTATATATTAATGCATATGATAATATGTATATTAATATATGATTATTTGCATTAATATGAGATTGTGTCTCTTTATGTTTCATTTTATATGATATGTGATTTTATTAATAATAAGCGATTAAGAATGATATGATAATATATCGTGTGATTTAGTATTTAAATAGAGATAGTGTTATTCTTAGATTTTAGCCCCTAAACCAATCAGATTTGAGTCCTTACCAATATAGGATCATCATCTTTTTGTATATATCTTAAGATCTTATCATAATCTCCTAAGGATCCTATAGGAATAACTACCAAATCTGTCGCTAAACTTCCATAGAACTTTTTACCATTTTAGAGTCCGATTTAGGATTCGATCATTAGACATTAATTTGTGTATATTTCTCTGAGATTTCTAACGACACCAAGAACGCCTCAATCAGAAACTTGTAGCTCAAGTTATGGTCAAATTACCGAACTATATATAGTTTGGGCTGAAATAGGAACCCGTTATGACCCAAACTCATATATATACCATTAGACTCGACCTAAACCTAGTTTACACGACCCCAACACTCAGAAAACTGCCTCCCTCCTTCCTCTTTGAATCCTTATGGTTTTTCTCCCTAAAACTCTCTTTACGGAATCCGTTCTTGCACCATTCTTCACTGCTTCTTGATAGGAGAACATCGCTTCCAATAGGGATTCGTTGTGCTTGCTGTTTGGGACTTTAGAAAAGGTAAAATTCGTGCACCTTGTCCCTTGTGCTCTTTCTTTCAAGTTCTTGATCTTAGAGTTGAACCAAAGTGTCTCTTTGGCATTCTTGAGGTTGTAGACAAGCGCCAGTGAGACGGGACCCTAGTGGATCTTCTTTCTTCTTTTGAAACACGAACCGCATATCAGGTATGGGAGAAGAATAGTATATACACTAGGCTATGGAGTAGCGTAAGATGAGGGGTTCCCATAGCCCCGTTTATTGTTGTTATAATGTTATTGATGCCATGATCTGCCTGGTTATATGACTAAATTGCTTATATGTCTAATTGGATTAATTGGTATGCCTGTTTGTCATAATGGTTGAGTTGTTCATGTTGTGGTTTGCCTATTGAATTGTCTTGTGCCATGAGTTTGGTATGAATGCCTATATTATGGATGTGGTTGTTATGATATGGATTATGTTGAATGTTGATTGGCCAATGTTGTTAATACGTTGAATATGTTAATAAGACTCTAATTGTTTTAATTAGGACTCTTAGTTAACATAGGAATTAAGGGATTAATTCCCCAATGTTTCATAAGACATGAACCACATTAGTGAGGGGTGAGGTTTCATGCCGAATGTTTTAGTTAAGACCCTAGAATTTGATTTGAGAGTATTAGGGAGTTTTAACTCCAAGAACATGTTTGATTTCTGCCCAGAATAGTACGACCCGCTCCAGGAGCACGGTCGTGCTGAACAGGGAGCACGACCGTGCTCCCAGTTGCATTCTGGAAGGCAGGCCGCACATTGAGCATGGCCATGCAGGACAGTGAGCACGACCGTGCTCCACTTAAGTGGCAGCACGACCATGCTGGGGTGAGCACGCCCGTGCTCTCCTTGCTGGTCAGATTCTGAGATTAAAGGAATTAAGGGGCGTTTCACCCCAAATGTCCCCAATAATATGATAAAACACCAATCGAACAAGGATAACAAGTTAGATAACTTAATTAAAGACTAATTAAGATGACAAATAGTAATAAGATGGTCAAGTCAATACCTTATGGGTTACCGCACGTTGTTACGCTTTGGTGCTTTTTGGCCAAAGTAACGTTGATGCTTTTCGGTCGAGGTGTTGTTAAGTTGGACCTTGGTGCTTTTTGGCCAAGGGGACCTTGACCCCACGGTTTGGGTCTAAGGTGTTGATGTTGATGTTTGTGATAAGTCTTGGGTGCTTTTTGGCCCAAGCAAAGGAGGTGGTTAACTTGTGTGTTGTTGTGCTCACGCATTCATACGTTGAAGTTGGTTAGAGGGGGATGTTCAACATAGGGGAGGTCATCCTGTTATGATGATCTGGCCCAAGTCTCGGGTGGTTCACCCATGGTTTGGTGAACCGTGCGCCCCCAAGGTGGCATACCCGGTTATGGTACGTTGGCTATCCAAGGGGTTCACCCATGGTTTGGTGAACTACCGGCGTTGGTGCTTTTATGGCCAATGTGGATATATAACTCCGAAGTTGACTTCCCGAGTTAGTTGGATCCACATGCATTGATGGAGTAGTGGAGTAGGGTTGTATTGTATTGCATAGCATATGTTGGATGATTAACATGCTGTTCTGATATTAAATGATGATGTATGATGGTTGTTGCTATGCCTGATATGATGTATGTTCATCTTATTCCCTATTCCCATGTCGTTGTGTTTACATGATTTCTTACTCCCTGTTTTCCTGTTTCTGTTGTTGTATGTTTCTCTTTATGCAGAGGACGGTGAGCAGCCAGTGGAGGAGTGACTCTGAGGAGCCACGACTCTTATTAGGATGCTTAGTTATAGTTGTTAGTTTTGTTTAGTTATTTCAGTTGTTTCCGTGATGTATCCGGATTTTGGTTATACCAGCTCTGTATGTGACATCGGGGTTGGGTTTTCTTTATTTGTCTTGTTTATGTTTTACTATTTTAAAACTATGTTATTTCCGTGTTGTTTTTGTTGAGATGTGAAACCTTTTTATCCAAGTTTTTATTTATTTCAAATAAAGGCATGTTTTTATATTACCTCTTTTAAATAAATGTTTTATATTAACAAGCGGGGTAGAAGGGTGTCACAGTGCTCAACTTATGTCAGCAAGACGCACTCTCCCATCGAGCACGGTCGTGCTACCTGTTGAGCACGGTCGTGCTTGTGACTCAGAAAGTCATAAGACACAAGCCTAAGGAAGGGATTTTCCACCTGAAACCCCACTTAGCTCTCTCTAAACATTCCTAACAAACAAAGCATACAAAAAATCACTTAACGAAAAGTGGGGTGTTACATTATGGTAAAGTTTAAAAGGTGTATCAGCGTAGAAACAGCGCTCATTTGCCCTAGTTTTCAATTTTTTTTCATCTCTCTCTCTCTGAACTCTCTCTTGCGCCCCCTCATCTCACTTCATCTCTTCACCACTCACCAAAGTCATCATCAAACATCATCATGCCTCCCAAAAGATCAAGAACCACCACTGTCAATCTTGGAACTCTCACTCCTGCTCAAAATCGGGCAGAGGCTGCCGCATTGTAACATAGCTTTTCAAAATGCGGAATTATAAAATATGTCTTTAAAAGGAAACACAACATAAACAAAAACATAAATGAAACCCAACCCCGATGTCACATTACAGAGCTGGTATAATCGTATTCCAAACATTTGGATAACTGGCTGAAACTAAACATAAACTATAATACGAGTAGTGGCTCCTCGGAGTCACTCCTCAACAAGTTGGTCACCATCCTCTGCATATCCAAAAGATACATGGAAGCAAACAACAGAAGACGGAGAGTAGGAACCATATATATAAACATAATGGCAACATTATAGTTGGTAAAATGAACATACAAAAAGCAACACATTATACATCATCATACCAGCACAACAAATATATCACAACATATCACATACATCAATTATATAATGCAATGTGACTCACTACTCCAAATGCATGTGGATCCATCTATACCGGGCGTATGACTTCAGAGTTACATTTCCACATTGGCCAATAAGCACCAACGCCGGGGCAATCCACCTTACCTTGGGTGGACTCCTTGGAAAACCGACGTACCATACTCTCGGATGCGCCACCACAGGGGGCCAGATCACATAGATCACCAAGGACGGCCAGATCGCCTTACTCTCGGATGACTTACCCTATGTCATTCCTCCCCCTAAAACTTCATGCATGATGCATGCATACAAACAAACAACTGTTTGTCCACCACCTCCATCAATACCATTTATCATGGCTTAACATCTTTGGCCAATAAGCACCAAAGTTAACATCATCTTTAATCTTTTAACTTTAAACGTTAAACAACACTCTGGCCATTAAGCACCAGAGCTCAACACCTCAACCACTCAGCTATTGAGGCCCCCTTGGCCACTAGGCTACCAAGGTATAACATCAACAACACCTTGACCATTAAGCATCAAGGCCTCCTTGGCCACTCGGCTACCAAGTTACAACATTATCTTCTCACTTTAATTATTAACACTCTGGTTCTTAAGCACCAGAGCTCAACACCTTGACCATTAAGCATCAAGGCCTTCTTGGCCACTCGTCTACCAAGGTACATTATTATCTTTAAGTTATCTTGCTTGTCTTAACTTCGTTTTGTGTCTTCTTTTATTATTAGGGACAACTGGGGTGAACCAACCTTGTTCTGCTTTCTGTGTTCTGGTTTGTACAGGGAAGCACGGTCGTGCTTCCCCCTGCACGGGCGTGCTGACTGTTAAGTCAAGCACGGCTGTGCTGACTATACTGTTTTTGGGCAGAAGGGTTGAAGAACCCTTACTAAGTTCCTAGGGCATTCTAGGATCAAACCTATTGGTCTTAACTACACCATTGCTCATCAGCTTCATTATTCTTAACTGTTCCTCATGTCTTATCATTATGGGGAATTAATCTTTTAATCACAGCTTCGTTATTAATGTCCCTAGAACATTCACTAATCAATCCGAGGGTCTTTAACTAAGCTTATGATCATAATCTTGCTTCTCACACTATATTCATGTCTTACATCATTAACAAGCCCTATTAATTAATTAGAGACTTATTAACTTCATTGTTGGCATTAACATCCTCAACAACCAAACACTCATCCATAGCATGACATCAATATCATTATACAGCATCATCATCATCATGGACATTCACTCATGGTATCATCAAACATGTTAACATCATCATCATAATAACAAGTCCAAACACGCCAAACACAAACACTTAAACATACAGATATCAAATAGGCATATATAAACATGTTATCAAGCAAACAATCATATAGGCATTTAATCAAACACCAGGGTCATGGTTTAACCCTTCATCTTACACTACCCCATAGCCTACATGTTTATACTAGCCCTTTTCCCTATACCTGGAATAAAGATCACGATTCAAAAGAGAGAAAGAAGATACACTAGGGTCCCGTCTCACTAGCGCTTGTCTACAACCTCAAGAACGACAAACAAACACTTGATTCAACTCTAAGATCAAGAAATCAAAAGGAAAAGATTAAGAACTTGAAAGAAAGAAACACAAGGGACAAGGTGCATGAATTTTACCTTTTCTAAAATCCCAAACAACAAGCACAACAACCCCCTATTTTTAGCGATGTTCTCCTATCAAGAAGCGGTGAAGAACGGTGCAAGAATGGGTTCCTTTGAGGGAGTTTTAGGGAGAAAAACTATAAGGACTCAAAGAGAAAAGAGGGAGGCAGTTTTTTGAGTGTTGGGGTCGTGTAAAATAGGTTTAGGTTGAGTCTAATGGTATATATATATGAGTTTGGGTCATTATGGTCTGTATAGAAGCTCACAAACACGTTTCTGGTACGCGTCGATTCGCGAGGCGAGCTTGAGAACCAACTTCGCGCAAAGTTGTTTTTAGATTCTTGCGGGGGGAAAAAAACCTGAAACAATACTTGTAGATAATTCTCTTAGCTTTCCAACACATCAAAGATCACCCCAATCGGATATCTAGAACTCAAGATATGGCCAAAACTGTGAAATAGGTTATTAGGACTCTAAAACGATTGAACCTTTCTAAGGCTAAACCTCCCCTAAACATGAACTTAGACATCAAGAACAAGCATAACAAGCATACATAAACATATATAAGTTAAGTCTAACACATATTAACATTTATTAACGTGGGGTGAAATTTAGGGTGTTACAACCGATATATCAGTTGCTAATTTGGTGGCTAACTTGTTGGTCGCCATTTCATGGTGACCAAAATAGCGATCGATTTGGTAGTAGCTAACTCGGTCGCTGTTTTGCATATATCCTAGCCATAGTTAGAGATCGATTTATCGGTCGCAAGTCCAGTCGCTGTTATTCACATATCCTAGTCATTTTAGCGATCGATTCGTTTGTGGCTATTGTGGTCGCTATTTTTTTTAAAAATTCTTTAATTTGTAATATATGATATAATACTATATTAATTATGAAAATTATTTTATTAATATTATCATATTCTAATTAACCCTAATAATATTATGTAAACAATAATCAATATCGCATTTAAATAAAATTGTAACCCAAATAAATAAAAGTACTATCATCCATGTAAATTAAAATTCGGAACATAAATAAACTTCAATAAAAGTACTATCAGTCGATGAAAATGTAACAGTACAATGAAAATAATAAAGATCATGACGGAGGTGGGTCACTGGGTTGTCTTGCTGGGCCTCGGCTCGACATCCTCCTCGTCGTCCTCTATAGTAGTCGATGCTGGACCTGGTGGTGGTGCAACATGCAACTGAAGATGCAGTTGCTGCAAGATGTATCCTGTGGTGCCTCTCAGCCAATCAATCGCCGCCTCCAAGGTCTTTTGCCTGGCATCCTTCTCGGCGAGCTCCTCAGTCAGTCGTGTAATATGCTGCTGCATCTGCTCTACGACCTTTGGAGGAATGCTTGCCACGCCAGCGTCTTTAGTCGGACGGGACGCCAATGCCACATAATGATTGTCCAGCTGCCCAAGCCCATACATGTGCCTCTTCTTATTTTTACCTTCAACAACCTCCAAAAACATTCAAATCAACAGAGGCCGGAGAGTGCTGCTCCTGGTTAGAAGAAGCACCCTCCTGTGAGGCACTTGCATAAGCATCCGCTAAGGCATGATCATATTTTTCCTACAAAATAAAATTGATTATCATATTATTAACAATTATTAACAAATAGTAAGCTACAAGTTAATTAAATTAATTAATTTTGTAAGCAAGGTTTCCTTTTTATACTCACAGAAATGTTACAGGCCTTATCGTTCACCCATTCTTCTGACTTCAGCTTCTTGGTTTTTTCGAGGAGCTCATAAGCAGTAGGGGGTCGGTCAAACTCCCGAGTCTGCAAATTAAAATAAATTAGCATAATTTGAGTCACAATAAAATAATTTAATAGAAAATAAATTAAAATAAACTACATTAGCATCCTATCAAAATGCTCTCCAGCCGAGACCGACCCTCCGGTTTAGGCTGATGCTCCACTATCTACTTCCCGATTCTGTTGGATGATGACACTCCTCTTTTGGAAATCCTCACTTGCCCAATGCTGTTGTAGTCTCTGTAGCACCTGAGGTTCCATCCACTTCCCCTTATCCTTCCCTTTCCTCAACTTGTTCATTGCGTTTTTCATAATGCAACCACCCCTGTGATCAAAACCCTTCCTGATCTCATTCAAATGACGAGGGTCCCAAGTAAATGCTTTTTGCATGGGATACGTACATATTAGACAAATATAACATATATAATAATTCAAAATATAATACAAAGTATAAACTAAATGTGCGCAAGTAACTAAATTTCAATTTACCTTAAACTCTCTGTACCACATGTCCTTCAAGTCACCATCTACTGAAGTCCATGTGGGCCATGAGTACTCAAGCTTCTCTTTGATGATCTTAGATATCTCATCAGTAGTTTCCTTCTGAGGATACAACCTAAGATTGGAAAAACCATCATGTAATTATGTTTTTAAACAATGTCATAAAATTTAACAAATTTAAATAAAATAGCTTACTCTAAGTTGTCGGGACCTGGCCTGATCACCCTCCTCGGTAAAGCTGTAGTTGTGGCCTGTGACTGTGATGATGATGGTGGTGGTGGTGCAGATGACGTCGCGACATCATAGACTTGTGGAACCAAAGTGGTTATGGTTAAAATAATCTCTTAAGTTTTGATGTTAAAAAAAAAGATTAAATTTGTATGGCAAAGATATGTTGTGAACTAACTTGTCTATTCCAGTATGCAGGATTGTATTAATTTTCGCGAGACTAGGAAACTAGCCTAAAGTTTCCTTAGGAAAGTTCAAAAGCATCACGGGTCCAAGGTTTTCTCGCTAGACGAGCTCTCAAACTTATCTGGTAAATAACTAGTCCAAAAAGGTTATCGCTTGACGAGTAACTAGAAATAACTAAGTTTAAAAAGCACTAGACGAGTCGCTAAGTACATCAAGTATAAGAGGTGCTAGACGAGGTTATCAGGAAAACAACAAGTCCAAAGACTTTTAGTCTACCCAAGAAAAGAATGGACTACCTGATAAGAGATAGACGAGTAATTGACTAGACTATCTGATAAAATCAAAGTTAAGTCATGCTAGTCAATCCGATAGAATTACTAGATGAGGTATCAGTAGACTACCTAGTTACTTCTTGTTCTATGTTCAGAATACACGTCCAAAGACGTATCTATTTTTCACTTGGAAAGACTTATGAAAATAAAGATCATGTTAGAAAAATCTTGAGAAGCTTACACAAACAGTGGAGACCTAAGGTCACTGCTATCTAGGAAGCAAAGAATCTCAACACTCTCACCTTAGAAAAGCTTCTTGGATCTCTCAGAGTCCATGAGCTTGAGCTCAATGAAGAAGAGAGTACCAGAAAAGGGATGTCCATTTCTCTAAAGGCTAAAAAGACCAGCTCTTTAAAAGTTCTAAAGGCTGTGAAATCCTCAGATGAACAGGCCTTTCTGACAGTGATGAAGGATCTGATGAGGATGAATTGTCTTTAAAGATTTAACACATGTGGAGAAAGAAAGGTGGTTGCAGAAGGAAGTAGTTCACCGAGGATAAGTCAGACTCCAAAGATAAAGGCCCACCCTTGTGCTTCGATTGCAAAAAGCCTGGTCATTTCAAAGCATATTGCCCCGAGCTAAAGGACAAAAAGGAATTCTTCAGAAAGAAGAAAGGTCTGATGGCAACAAGGGAGAGTCTGGATCTGTCATCATCTGATGAAGAAGGAGAAGCTGAGGAAGAGACAAACATTTGTCTCATGGCTAGCACTTCTTCTGATAGTGAATATACTGATACTGAGGTAATGGATTCTGACTCATTTACTCTACAAGAAGCATTTGATGAGTTCTTAAGTAACTCGTCCATTTAGTCTCATTAATATAAATACCTTAGAAAGAAATTTTCTAAGTTGACGAAAGAGTATGGTAGTGTCTGCATTGAAAAGGAAGCTCTTGTTGATGAAAACAAGAAATTAAAGTCTGAGAATGTCAGTCTAACTGACAAACTCAAGGTTGAGCCCAATGTTACTTGTGAAGTTGCAAAACTGAAACAAGATGTGACATATATGACAGACAGCCTGTCTAAGTTGTAGGTGGCTCAGAAAAGTTAAACTTGATACTAAGGTACTCTAGATCACCTCATGATAAGTCTTGCCTATGCTATGACAAAGAGAAGCAGGATGCATCTCATAAAGTATCAAAACATCATGCACAACACAGAGTCCCAAGAACTCATGAACATCATAATAAAACAAAAATTGGCTCGTCCAATACATACTGTAGAGTATGTGGTAAAAGTGGTCATATTACTTATAAATGCATACAAAATAAATATGTTAAGCATGCTCATCCAGTGACTACTAACAAGAAAGGACCCAAGTCAACCTAGGGACCTAAGAACATGATTATACCTGTTGCAGATCTGCTTAACAACAGGAAAGAAACACGCATCTTGGTACTTGGATAGTGGATGCTCACATCACATGACGGGAGAAAAGTGTATGTTCCAAGACCTTAGACATCAAGATGGTGGCTGGGTTACCTTTGGAGGTAATCAGAAAGGAAGAATTACAGGAGTAGTTAAAATTGGTAAACATCATTTTCTCTCCATTGATAATGTTTTGTTAGTTGAAGGATTAAAACACAACTTGCTAAGCATAAGTCAATTGTGTGATAGTGGGTATGCTGTTTCCATTAACAAAAACATGTGTAGTGTCAAGAAACCTGATGGATCATGCTTGTTCATTGTCAAGAGGCAAAACAATCTGTATAAGATTGACTTGGAGGACCTCTAAAATCAAAGTATCTCATGTCTAGTGTCCATTGAAGATGAGTGATGGATTTGACACAAAAGTCTTGGTCATGCAATCTTGAAGTTAATTTCAAAGCTAAATAAGAATAACCTCGTGAGAGGATTACCCAACTTTAAGTACAAATCTGATGCTCTCTGTGATACATGTCAAAAAGGAAAACAAGTTAAATGTTTTTTTGAATCTAAGAACAAATAGTTAGTACCTCAAGACCACTAGAGCTACTACACCTTGATCTCTTTGGTCCAACAAGGACTGCTTCTGTCCGTGGTAAGAAATATGATCTAGTCATAGTAGACGACTACACTAGATGGACATGGGTTATGTTCTAAGCTCACAAGGATGAGTCATTCAAGGTCTTCTCTATATTCTGCAAAGGTGTACAAAATGATAAAGGCATGTGTATCACTTCAATTAGAAGTGACCATGGGGGAGAGTTTTAAAATGAGCTATTTGATAGGTTCTGTGAAGAAAGTGGCATTCTTCATAACTTCTCAATACCTAGAACACCACAGCAAAATGGTGTGGTAGAGAGAAAGAACAGATCTCTTCAAGAGATGGCTAGAACAATGCTCAATGACAACTCTGTCCCCAGACACTTATGGGCTGAAGCTGTTAACACTGCTGAGACACCCCGTTGTGCCCCGTTGTGTTATTAGATTAAAACCTTATTAATTTCTTAATCGTGCGCTTAACGTGGAAATACATAAAAAAAGTAAAAACGTTAGAATATATAACTACACACATGTTTATTCATTACATTACCAAAATACTGTTGAGAATATACTCTCAGTAGGATCCCTCACAGAAATATACTTTAACAGAAGTTATACTTAGCGGAAAAATATAAAATGTCTTATAAGACTCACTGGCCCTAGACACTAAACTACATTGCTGGAATCCACCGCTCGTCCTCCCGCATCTGGTTCAAATGGAGTTACATCCAACTCCTCAACAACAAGCTCCTCCATAGGGTCTCCTCGTACGATCACATAATAAATAAAATACAACATACAGAAAATATAGGGGATAAGAAACAGTTCTATCATTAATAGCGAAAAAGAAACCAAAGCATATAATATAACAACAGTCAAAGACACACATCACACATAACTAACAATCATCCTCAAATTAACAATATCATCCTCTACCCTTACTCTCATACAACTAAATCTTTATGATAACGTGACCACTACAATCCTGTCACACCATCTCCATCCAACTAGGAATGTTAGTCCTTCGTCCGAGTGAGCACTCCCCTCTATCAAATTATATCTCTAGTAGCCCAATTGCTACACATATAATTATATCTCTAGTAGCCCAATTGCTACACCCAACAGTATATAAACCTCACCGACTCTTACGGGGTCATAACCTAGTGCCTCAACCTCTCACTAGAAACTCATATAAATCCTCAAATCATATCTCATAACCTCCTCTATAAAACGACTTAATTAAGCTAGGCCCTCTACGTCACATCCATTCTCTCACCCAAACAAATATCTCGCGAACAACATATATTTTTTCTTAAAGTCCACTAACCACAATATTAAACCAGGCAGATCATGCATAACACATTAATCAACAGAATATTCAAACACCGAAAATAATACGTCACATGCAATGGAATATCTCAACCAGCGTATCGCAATAAATCCAATAAACATAAAGTCAAACATCATCAAATACTTAAAATCAACCTAATGTCAATAAACCTACAATTCCCAAATCATCATTGATATTACAGAAAACGTTTCCAATGTGATTTTGGTCTTGTCGATTACTCGACTACTAGTAGGGTTTAGGTCGCCCTACACAATTATTATAGAATATACTACTTATCGATTCCGATGGTAGAATGATTCTTTCCCTCACCTAAGTTACCACCGGAAACACGAAATCGACGATCCTCGTTATCACACCACAAGTTACCAATTCAACCTTCAACCAAATCAACGATAAAACAAATTAATCAAACAAATCTAAATATGGACATATGGTGCTAGGTTCGGCCAAGTCATAAAAATAAGGCTAGGGTTATTTTCTTAATCCAATCTTTTAGATACTAATTCCTAGAGTATTAACTAACATAAGTTAAGTGTTAATAGTTAAAATTATGAAACAAAATCCTCTAACTAACTAGGTTAGGGTTTCGGCCTCAATGAGCAAAATAGGTTAGAAATTCCTTTTGGTCACAAACTCTTGGATCTATAACCTACACATCTTAGTTAGTTCATACAAATCATGATATAGTTAAAGATTGAAGAAAACTTATTTTGCTCATATGAACACAAATTCGGCCAAGGCTAGAAAATAGGGTTAGGAATTTCTTTTGATTTCAAGTTTCTAGATATAACAATGTCATATTGTAAAAATTGAACAAAACTTCCTTTGCCTAAAAATACATAGATTTGGCCTTCAATAGATAAATAGGAAGGAAAATGATTTTGATTACATACTCTTAGATGATGATAGTAGAGGACATATTAAGATCATAGAAATTGGTTTCACATTAATATGATTTTTCTACAATTTTCTAGAAATATTTGAAATTCTAGATCTAAGAATGGAAAACTCATGAAAACTTGATGATCATGACTTTGAAACAAGGAAAACAATGAAGAACATGATGTTTATTTATCAAGAAGAGTAAGGTATACCTCTTAGATGTTGGAAAATTGAAAAGAATGGATCAAGTCCTTCACAAATTTGCTTAAAGTGTTCTTGAGAAAAGTGAGAGAAAATGAAGAAAATGAAGAAATGAGTGAAAGGGGGGCAAGACTGCGGTTTGGGGGTATTTATAGGGTAGATCTTAGGCTTTGTTTAATTCTTAGGATTTAAATTAATGGGTTTTGTGAATATTAAATTAATATATGATTAACTATGGTTAATAATTAGCTTAACTAGGGTTACTTTGCTAACTATGGTTAATAAACATGCGGCTCATATTTAGAGAAGGGTGTGGCTGATTCTTGGCCACAAGAACTAACCTTGGTTCCTTAACCATGGTTGAATTTAACTCAACGTCAGTTAGGTTAAGCTTAGGGGTATTTGGTCATTTCACCTAAATTTACATTTAATGCTTCATAATTGCTTGGTGAGTCATTGGTGACTCACCCCATGACTCAGCTCCTCCAGTGTCAGGTTTTGTCTCTGCACCTCCATTCTCGACTCCATCGGTTTCTCGATTAGGGTTTTATGCCCGAATAGAAGCATACTATTTCGTTTTCGGCTGAAAATTTTCAAAACAACCAAACTCGTTGGAAATATGATTTAAACATAAACAATTTCATTCACGAGTCAAAATTAAGTTTTCTAATCATTAAAATATTACTGTCAGTGAAAACACCGACCGTTTTCTGTTCAAACTTTCACCAAAATTCGTCAGAATAAACATAATATTTTATTTCTGATAAGAAATTTGGAAAATAGAATTCCTCACGGACAAAATATAAAAAATCCACAAATTTCAGTTTCGGGTCAAATTAGGGTTTTCTGCCGGTACAAAATTATACTGTCAGTAAAAATGCAGACCGGTTTCCGTCTGAGTTTTAAACCCAAATTTTAACCAGAGTTTCCTACCATAGAGTAGGTTCTAGATATGATTTTTTTTTCTCTAAAATCATTTTCTAAGTCTCAGATAAAAATATAAATAAATATATATTTACCGTTAATATAGCTTATCCGAAAATCGGCCTGTTACAACTGCCTGCTACATTCAGAACATAATATACATTAGGCCTCTTCTGAATAAGACTCCTTATGAATTGTGGAAAGGACAAAAACCCAACGTATCTTACTTTCATCCTTTCGGTTGTAAATGTTTTATATTAAATACTAAGGATCAACTTGGTAAGTTTGATGCAAAGGTAGACAATGGAATACTGTCAGATTAGTCATCCAAAGGGTTTAGAGTCTATAATTCTAGAACTCTTAGTGTGGAAGAAAGTATAGAAGTTAGGTTTGATGACAGACAGCCTGATAAGAAATTATAGAGCTAGATGAAGCTTTTTCAGATTTGAATCTAAAAGACTTAGAAAATCCAGTGAACATCAACATTGATGATTCTGTAGACGACCATCAGAATGGCTTAGAAGCTTCAACTTCTCAACAAGACAGTGCTCAAAAGTCATGGCACTTTAAGAATTACCATCCTCAAGAGCAAATCATTGAAAGTCCCAGTGATAAGTTAAGGACTAGTTCAACCTTCAAAGAGCAAGTTGATTCTGCTTTTGTCTCTGACTTGGAACCAAAGACAGTAGACTAGGCTCTACTGGACGAGGGTTGGATTCTGGCCATGCAAGAGGATCTGAATCAATTCGAAAGAAGTGAAGTCTGGACTCTTGTACCTCTTCCAAAAGACAAATCAGTAATTTGAACAAAATGGGTCTACAGGAATAAACTTGATGAAAATGGTAAAATGGTAAGGAACAAAGCAAGATTAGTTGCTCAAGGTTATTCTCAAGAAGAAGGTATTGACTATACTGAAACCTTTGCTCCAGTTGCAAGATTAGAAGTAATTCACAGTTTACTATATTTTGCTGCACATCATAATATTATGCTTTATCAAATGGATGTAAAAAGTGCATTTCTAAATGGTTTCATTACTGAAGAAGTATATGTTATGAAATCTCCGGGTTTTGAATTTCAAATTTAACACCCTTCCCAGATGCTACATTCTCTGTGACTCTTACAATCTATAAGACCAAGTAAAGCGGAAAATAAATATTTTCAAACAAAAATACGCGTTTACTTTTTTTTTTCTTTTCGTAAATAGTACCATAAATAGTATTTAACATACATCATCAAACTTGTGCATAAATAGTTTATAACCATTCTCCCGATACTAACAATCATAAACATAAACATCCAGAAAATGGCGGAAATTCCAACGCCAGTAAATTAACAACATCCTGGAAATAAGTTTATAATAATAATAATAGCATTGAAGACGCAGTTCCACAATATAAACAACGACAAAAGACTCATCATACTGGCCAATACAAAACAATGATGAAATGTCATCCCCGCACAACTGTAATAGTCAAGGATGATACACCGTCATGCCATGGGTATACTTCTCACGTCCACTATACAAAAGCCATTGAGACTGTGTTCATGTATCCATCTCATCTCAAACTCCAGCTGGGTGTGGTGGCGAAACAGTGCTGCCGTCATCTTCGTAGAACGTAAAACAAAGCAGAAAACGAAAAAAAGATACATAAAATGAGGTGACATCCCCATTCATTATACAGATAACGTAGATATGCTGTGGTATGACACACAGGTACGTACAACTATCAATATACAGTTATGTCATCACTCATATCTGAATAATAATATTTCACAGAAACATAATCACATGGCAACATTCACCTAGATAGGAGACATCTAAGACTCGAGGAAAGACCTCTGATTCCTATACCATGGTTTTAACGAACAATCAGAGAGAGTGGTTCAGAGGATTTTTCCGGATTACACTAGCTTTGGGTAAAATGCGTAAACAGTCAGCAACGTGCATATAGGCTTTTTTAGGAACATCCTACACTACCAGAACACACGTAGCGTCTAGTTGAGTATGTCAGTGTATTGCAAGATCACCACACCACGGAGGAGCTACCAACTTGGCCTATATGAGTATTTCATATCCTGACAAACCCAAGTATCAACCAGATCGTCACTATGGAATTTACACCCGAATTAAAGTGTCAGCTCAATCTCCTAGGCACAACGGCCTCATAGAACATAGTTTCACTATGTGTTTGGGCAAAATTGCCGGAATTGTGTTCTTCTTGTTTATCCACCGCACGACCTCTTGATTCCACAGGAATACTTTCGACGTGTTTCCTTAGATGCTAGATGTTCTCATGTCCGAATCACCGGCCCTTAACATCGAGCTAAAGTTCTAAAGCAACCTTTCATCTTTATGCAAAAGTATCTTGAAGCACTTGATTACAAATCCTAACTCATTATGAAATTGGACCGCAAGCCCAATTATTTATTTCTCTGCACTTTTCTAGTTGAGCCTTTTTCTTGGCTTCCAAGGAAAACTGTGACACCCTTCTACCCCGCATGTTATGAAGCATTTAATGTAAAAACAATTAAAAGAAAAACATGCAATTTACTGAATAATTAAAACATTTGTCCATGGGTAGAAAAGTCCCACATGAACCAGTTCACAAATGCGGAAATCAAAATAAGTTTAAATCCCAATCCCGATGTCACAACTCAGAGCTTGTATAACCGTTCCGGAAACATATCCTCAGAATACAACTGAAATAACTAACTAACTGAACATCAAAACAAGCCCTAGCTATGAGTGGCGGCTCCTCAGAGTCACTCCTCTCCGGGCTGCTCGTCATCCTCTGCAAGGTGCCAATCAGGCCAACAATGAACAAACAAACAACATAGGGAGTAAGAATCATGTAAACATAACAGTAAGGAAGTAGGGAGTAAAGTAAATCATACAAGCATAGCACCAACTTAAGCATACATCAACAACATGTATAAACATACATCAACATCAAACATGCTATGTAGTGCAACGCAATCCTACTCCGCTAAACCAGCAATGCATGTGGATCCACTAAACTCGGGATGGACGACTTCGGAGTTAAATATCCACATTGAGAATCGACTCAACGCCGGAGAATCTACTCCTTGGATAACCAACGCATCAAACCAAAGAATGCCTCGTCACGGGGGTGCAAGGAGAATCTACTCCAACCGTGGATGGCCAGATCGCCGTACTCTAGGACGACCTCCGCTATGTCGAACATCCCTAAACAACAACTCTGATGCCATGCGTATACAACACAACAACAACGGCAACGCCACCTCCATAACTCCAATGGAATTGACCGAAGATAACAACGGAATCGACCGCAACAGCTTGCCTCACGGAATCTACCTGAGGACTTTAGTGGAATCGACCGCAACACTTGGGGTAAAATCTCGGCCACCAAGGTACAACAACAATACCTTAGACCCAAACCGTGGGGTCAAGGCTTCCTTGGCCAAAAGCACCAAGGTATAACTCATCAGCTTGCGGTACCCCACTGGCATCGACTTATCAAACTCAACACCTTACCATCTCATCAACTTAATTATCTTTAGTAGGCATTAGCCACGTTGTCTAATATTTATCTTTAATTAGCTACATCAACTTATCATCATTGGGGAATGGGGTTTGAAACCCCTTAAAGTTCTTTAATTCTGATTCTGTCCAGGAGGGGTGAGCACGGTTGTGCTTAAACCCCAGCACGGTCGTGCTTAACACGTGATGGGCGTGCTGCCACTTAAGTGAAGCACGGTCGTGCTCTTTGTCCTGCACGGCAGTGCTAAATAGGGCGGCCATTTTCTAAAATTCAACTAGGAGCACGGTCGTGCTCCCTGTTCAGCACGGCCGTGCTCAATGCACAACTGCACTGTTCTGGGCAGAAACCGAGACTGAAACCTTAACCAATTTCTAGGGTTTTTAATCCATTAATCCTAAGGTAAATTATCAGAACATGTTAAGGCTTAACACTCATCAATAACATCAGCATCAATTCAACATAATCAAGACATCAACTGCATGATTTAACTATCACAACATTCATGAACATATCATCATATTCATATAGATATCAAAACATATATCAATTTACACACATAGCAGCAAGTCAACATGTTAACATGAAAAGGCATTTAGACATTTAAATCATACAAAACATATATCAAACGGGGTTGTGGGAACCCCTTTACTTTACTCTAACCCCAAGCCTATGAGTACACTACCCTTCTCCCTATACCTGGATTGAAGGTAGCTCTCCCAAACACCAAACGGCAACTGGTTCCTCCTCTTAAGGCGACTCAATCCTCAAACAAGCCTTAAACAATGGAAACACAATTTTATTAGTCTCCCAATCATAAAAACGAAAAGGAAACCAATAGGGAAGAGGAAACCGTTACCTATAGATTGCCCCAGACCAACTAGCTTCCTAACTGGCTTCCAAAACTCCACTATAGAATTGGGAGAAGAGGAAATAGGGAAAGAACGTGTTTTGGCCGCAACCGGGTAGTAGCAGCCGTCACAGATAGGGTTATGACGTTAGCCCTCGGTTCTGTGCACATATATAAAACTCAGACCTGAGCACGGTCGTGCTCTTCATCAAGCACGGTCGTGCTAGACTTAGCATCAGTGAAACGCGGTCCGCACAGTGAGCACGGGCGTGCTCACTGTTGAGCACGAGTGTTGATGTCAGCCAAGGGGGAGCAAGTCAACCTTGTACCAAGGATGCTATGAACCCAATAAAGACCAAGGATCAAGAAGTTAATCAAGGACATGTTGGGCCCATGACAAGAGTTATATACAAGAAAGCCCAACAAGCTCCTAATTTCATGGTGGCTATTTGGATAGATGCAAGCCCAAGATCAAGATCAAATGGAGTGGAGCCCAAATTAATAACTTACATTATCCAATTGAAGGATCCATGACAAGGGGGCAAATTCATGAAGAAGAGTCCATTACTAGTTGTTTTTATTTAATCCAATAATTGTAATAGGTTATGTAAGTGGGTCCAAACTTGTGAAATGTTACAAATGGACCAAGCCCACTAATTCCCTATTGTTGCACGAATTTTAGAAGCTTAGAGGAAGGGGTCTTTTGGTTTGCATGCCATTAGTGACTCCTATAAGTTCTAGGGTTTTTTATTTGTTTTGTTAATTATGTGGGAGTTACACTTTTAATTTGAGAAGCAAGTGTAACCACCACATAATAATAAAAGAGAGAGAGAGAGAGAGTAATCAAGGGGGAGGGGGGCGTGATTATGTATTGGAGGCTGAGTTAAAATGGGTCATGATTAGGTTAGTCAAGTGTAGGTTATGGAACCATTAAGTAGACTAAGTTAGTCATGAATTTGGCTTTTATGTGGGGGTTAAGGAATAATTGAGGAGGCAAAGAGTCAAGCAAATGTGGGCAGCCACAACTCCTATCTGTATTTCGATCCCAACAACAAGAAATGGTAACTTTGATGTTAATTTTGGATTGAATCCATTGAGTGAGAAATTGTTCTCCTAGGTTCTTGGTTGAACCAAATTAGTTCTTATCAAGAATCCAAGATTCTTATGGTGAACATCACCAGGCTTATCAAACCACCTTAGTTTGTGGCGCCATCACCATCTCAATCTCATCCATTTTCTTCTTATTTCTTCACTTGTTGATTATGTTATAATTTGACTCAAACTGTGTTTTGTTCTAAAAAGGTGTTTTGTGCCATTTATGTTCATAAATTCAACCAAAAAGATCATGCCAAGGCAACCCTCAATTTGGTTGTCATCAGGTGTGCTCAACTTGAAACTAGGAACACGCTCCTGACTTGAAGCACGGGCGTGCTCATGTACAAGAAAAGGACTTTTAAGCCAAAAATCCTACCAAGCCCTTAGCCAACACTTCTAACTTAACAAACGAGCTTAAGGAAAGCACTTAACAAAAAGCGGGGTGTTACAAAAACAAATAATCCTTAGTCCATTAAATCTTATGGAGGTATGGACAATAAATTATCCATACTTTATGACCTAAGGTCTTGTTCCACCCTACGTCATAAATTATTAAGTTCATATTTTCACTAAGTAGTTCATGACTTAGGTTTTTGCATTTTATTGTAAATACTCGTCCTTACAGACTAGAATCCTTTTTTTATTTAAAACCAAAATCTTTGGCTAAAATCAATAATTTGGAAGTCAAATTCCACCAAAAGTACATAAGTACCAAATTCCTCAAAAACAGCTATGATGAAGGATCATGCCAGGATTCTTCAGCAAATGCTCAACAAAGCTGTTCTTCGCAAGACTGGTTCAAAGGACAATGTCTCTTCGGTTCACAAGTTCTGCCTCTGCAACCTTGTTACTGAAATTGCTGTCAATCTACCCAATCTTCTCTTTAGAAGATTCAGAACCTATGTGCTGAACATAGAGAAAAGCACAGCTATTCCCTACTGTCATCTTCTATCCAAGATTATGAAGTCTCACCAGATATATGCCATGCTGGAAGTTGGAACTCCAGAAGAGCAAGCTCTGTATCTGAAGTCCCATGGAATGTCCCTGCCATCTTTGAAAGGATGAATCTGGTCATGATACATCTTGACCCAGTTATCCAGATAGAGGCTGCCATAAAGGAAGAGCTGCTGAAAGTGAAAGAAGAGCAGGTGGAGCTGAATGAAGCTGATGCTCAAGCCATGCAGAAGAAACCAGCTGGACGACGAACCAAATCAACTCGTTTAGCTGCTGCTAGGAAGCCCTCTGCTGGGGTAGTCATCAGGGAACCAAGGGCTGATGAACCCCAAGTTGCTCAGAAGAAGAAAAGAGCAAAAAAGGTCATTCAATCACACAATCAGGATGAAGATGATGATGATTAGCCAATTGGATTGGCTTTGAAAAAGCAAAAGCAAGCTACTGTTCCTGCTGATGTGCCTATAAGAGCTAGGTAACCTGCTAGGAAAGCTAAGTCCTTTGTGACTTCTGAGGTAACTCCACCCACACCTTCTGTGATTGAAACTGTTGTTGCTGATTTGGTAGACGGTGTTAGTATGCCTATCAACACCACTGCGCCATCACAACCATCCACCCAAACTCAATCACCACAAACAAACCAGAATCAACCTCTATCACTTATCCAAGAACAACAAACTTCACACATATCTGAACCACAACACTCAACTCAACACATACCCGAATCACAACCATCACAAATTCACTCTTCTCTACCTAGACAACAATTTTCACCTATCATCCATGCTGATGATTGTAACACCATCCTCGAGTGTTACATTGTCTGGGACATTTTAAGGTCAAAAAATTGGTTAATTAAAATTTGCTGTAATATAATGGGGTAATTTTCTTTTTCTTTTTCACAAGACATAAATATAAATACTTGGAGTCAAATAAATATGCAATAAAATATTTCATAATCATAATTAAGGTTATAAGTTCAAATGTCACTTACATAAAATCCCAACCCGACTCATAAACATAAATCGTATATATAGACCTAACATAAAGATATGGAGACGCAGCTCCTAAAATATAAGATACTTGGAGTTGCAGCTCTATAAACGGTAACACTAACTCCCAGACATCCCAAGCTGGCCAAGATGTTAAACCTTGGTGCCCATCGGGCAAGGATGTTAAACGGTTGAATGTTTGTTTGTATGCATGCATTCATGCATGAAGTTGTTAGCGGATATACGATAACTGGGGAGGTCGTCCGAGAGTAAGGTGATTTGGTTGTCCGCGGTGATTCATCCTAGAGTTAGGGAATCGTGTACATCCGCAGGGGTGCATCCGAGAGTAAAGTGCATCGGCTATCCTAGGGGTTCACCCTATGGTTTTGTGGACTGCCGACGATGGCGCTTAATGGCCAATGTGGATATGTAACTCCAAAGTCGTATTCCTGGTATAGATGGATCCACATGCTTTTGGAGTAGTGAGTCACATTGCATTATGTAATTGGTGTATGTGATATGCTTGTGATATTTGGTATGATGTGCCATGTTACAATTGCTATTTGTTGTATGATCATCTTGCCAACTATCCTGTTATCGTTATGTTTATATATATGGTTCTTACTCCCCGTTCTTCTGTTTCTTATTTGGCATGTATTTTTATGCAGAGGGCGAAGAGCAGCTAGTTGGGGAGTGACTCTAAGGAGTCGCTACTCTTAGTATAGGATTTGTTTCAGTTTTAGTTTGTTTACCCGAGATGTTTTATCAGATTTTGGTTATACAAGATCTGTACTGTGACATCGGGGTTGGGTTTGTTTTCATGGTTACGTTTTCCTTTTAAAATTTGTTTCGTATTTCAGCGTTGAGTACCTTTTTGGATAATGTGGTACCTTTTACTTGGTTTTTATTATCATGAATAATATGCATGTGTTTATTCTTTTCTTTAAATTATTTTCTTTTATGTTATGCTTTTATAAATACATGCGTGGTAGAGGGTGTCACAGTAAGGACGAGCATTTATAGTAAAATGGAAAAAACTAAGTCATGAACGACTTAGTGAAAATACGAACTTAATAATTTATGACGTAGGGTGGAACAAGACCATATGTCATAAACTATGGATAATTCATTGTCCATAACTCCATAAGATTTAATGGATTAAGAGTTATTTGTTTTCTTTGGAAGCCAAGAAAAAGGCTCAATTAGAAAAGTGCAGAGAAATAAATAATTGGGCTTGCGATCCAATTTCATAATGAGTTAGGGTTTGTAATCAAATGCTTCAAGATACTTTTGCACAAAGATGAAAGGTTACTTGAGAACTTTAGCTCGATGTTAAGGGCCGATGATTAGGACCTGAGAACATCTAGCATCTGATAAAGCACGTCGAATGGATTCCAGTGGAATCACGAGGTCATCCGGTGGATAGACAAGAAGAACGCATTTCTAGCAATTTTACCCAAATACATAGTGAAACTATGTTCTGTGAGGCCGTTGTTCCAAGGGAGATTGAGCTGACACTTTAATGCGTGTGTGAATTCCATAGTGATGATTTGGTTAATACTTAGGGATGTCGGGGTATGAAATACTCATATAGGCTCAGTAGGTAGATCCTCTGTGGCGTGATGATCTTGCAATACATCGACATACTTGACTAGACGCTACGTGTGTTCTGGTAGTGTAGGATGTTCCCGAAAAAGTCTATGTGTACGTTGCTGATGTAATCTGAAACAATCCTCCGAACCACTCTCTTCGACTGTTCGTTAAAACCATGGTATAGGAATCAGAGGTCTTTCCTCGAGTCTTAGATGTCTCCTATCTAGGTGAATTTTGCCCTGCGATTATGTTTTTGTGAAATTATTCTGATATGAGTGATGATATAACTATATATTGATAGTTGTACGTACCTGTGTGTCGTACCACTGCATATCTACATTATGTGTATGATGAATGGGGATCTCACCTCATTTTCTGTATTTTTTGGTTTTCTGCTTTGTTTTACGTTCTGCGAAGATGACGACAACACTGTATCACTACCACACCTAGCTGGAGTTTGTGTTAACATGGATACATGGACACAGTCTCAATGGCTTTTGTATAGTGGACGTGAGGAGTATACCCACGGCTTGACGGTGTATCATCCTTGACTGTTACGGTTGTGTCGGGATGACATTTCGTCATTGTTTTGTATTGGCCAGTATGATGAGTCTTGTGTCGATGATTATATTTTGTGGAGCTGCATCTTCAATGTTATTATTATTATTATATACATATTTCCAGTATGTTGTTAATTTACTGGCGATGGTATTTCCGCCATTTTCTGGATGTTTATGTCTATGACTGTTAGTACCTGGAGAATAGTTGTAAAATATTTATGCACAAGTTTGATGATGTATGTTAAGTACTATTTATCGTACTGTTTACGAAAAGAAAAAAAAAAAGTAAACCCGTATTTTTGGTCGAAAATATTTATTTTCCGCTTTACTCGGTCTTATAAATTGTAAGTGTCACAGACAATATAGCGCCAGGAAAGGGTGTTACAGGAGTTTATCATTAGCCCATAATGTTAGCCCAAGTGGCCTCTAACAAGGGTTGCAATCCTAGAGGGAGGTGAATAGGATTCAAAATATTTTTGCAAACTTTTCAATAACTTTCTTTAATTGAAGGTATAACGTATTTAACACTAACTTATTGCCATATCTCACTGCCACCTAAGAGATCATCCATCAGCTGATTATCATTCATAGCATATTCGACTATCCAGTAATAATATTCAATCAGCTAACTGTCATCATCGGCTATCAACTAATAACCATGCCATATCCTTTGTTGACTATATTTGACTTCGACTACCATAAATCTTTACCAAGCCATCTGCTCGACTATCAACTAATTCATTTTTATGATAACAATAGAATAATAATAAGTTTGTTATCACCCAAAATAAATTCGAAGAGGGCAGGCCGAGATAACGACTAGCTGAGGGTGATTAGCCGAGGACAAGGATAGCCGATGGAGAAAGGAGCACATTCGGCTAAGAGTTGGGTTGGGCCTTGTTGATGGGCCAGGTTTGAAAGATAGAATGGGCTAAAGCATAATGGGCCACGAGCTGCTGGAAGGAGTCTTGGGAACGCGTAAGCGGAAGGCTAAGAAATGAAGTTGTTTACCAACGGATGCCACAAAACATGCCGAGAAAATAGGAGTTGAGCTGTTGAGGGATAGTCGTTGTGGCTATAGCGGTTAAGAGACGTGGCCAGCTGAGTTGAGGATAGTTGCATGTATTTATGATGTTTAGCCAATTAGAAAAGGGTCTTGATGGTTAGGTTTAGCCTATAAGTACCCATTGTACTTACTGTTAAAGATACACGACAAAATCCAATACAACTTTTAAGCTTTGCTTATTTTCACTTGCCTTTACTTTCAGCTCTTTGTTAATTCTGCTTTTACTTAGTGCTATCTATTTTATGCAAGCTTATTACCTAGCTGATAAAGTTCTTATTCTTTAGTCCTTAGCCTTTTCTTGTTCACCTTGTAACAAAACGCTTTCTTTAGTGAGTTTGGGAACCCTTTGCTAGAAGTTGGATTTTAGTTCTAGTTCAAATCGCCTGATCCTTATTAAAATCCGTACGTGATTCTCTGCTGATAACTCATTTTTCACGTTAAACAAATTTGGCACGCCTGGTGGGACTCTCAAAGGTGAACTAATTGAGAAGTTTCCATCTCCCGGTTCAGATCATCATTGGCATATGCACCTAAGGTCCGGCAAGAACCTTAGCAGTATTGATCTGAGTCAATCGAGCAAGAAGAACAGGAGCAAGAAGACACCAGAGGGGGCTCCACAGCCTACTCTAGGGATGCCAACCACTCCTCAACCTGTGGGTAGCTCGACATCTTCAATCTTAACTGCTACCCCTGGGGTAGAAATCTCATATCTGCCTCAGCCGATAATGATGACCACTTCATTTATTCGGGATCAGATTGATCAGGGGATGAATGATTGGATGTATCAGATGTCAAGGCAACTTTCAAAGATCGTGAAACCCATGGTGCATAATGAATTGCATTTTGTTAGAGAAGCCGAGAAAAGACAATCCAATGCGGGTGAGGCTTTGGCCCATTCGGCTGTAGCTGGCACTCCTGCTAGCGGACAAACTCAGGCAGGACCACAACCAATGGTCCAGCCGAGTCTGGGCATGCCGCAGGTAGTTCCCATGTACCAGCCTCCACACCCTGGCAACAATATGCAGTCAAGCTTTCAATTTGGGCCAGTAAAAGTGCCCAGGAGACCTCCCTAGGTTACAGGAACAGTTGGCTTGCCATGTCTGGCGCCTAACACTTCCGTGGTAGGTGCTAGTCCACAGGTGGCCATGATTGGGGGCACTATCTACTCGGATGCTGCAGGCCATCCCCGATATATTGCTGTTTATGTGGGAGATTTGCCTTGGTCCAACATCCCTCCTACTCTAGAAGGTACTCCCGATGGGTTTCCCTGTGGGCAAACTATTCCTTTCAGAGTCGATCAGCCATGGACCAATATCCCACAGGTGGCCTCAATTTAGCCGATTCCTCAGCCATTATGAATAATCATCCATACCCAGGTAATAACTAGGGGGCAATCCCCATCTAGGAGCAGCAATATCAGATGCACTATCAGTTAGGGGTGAACCTGTTACGCTTATCAGGCCTGTCCAGCCACCAGCACCAAATTATGCATGTGACAGGGCTCCTCAGCTGATAGACCCAGAAATGATAGCTGAAACTTTGTGGAGACACTTTGGAATTCAGCTAAGGTTGCTGGATAGGCCTGTGTACAAAAAGCCCTATCCTGAATGGGTGGATAGGATGATGCCTTTGCCCAAAGGATTCAAGACTCCCGACTTTACTACCTTCTCAGGGGAGGATGGTAAATCGACTATGGAGCACATCGGCAGGTTTACCGCCCAGTGTGGGGAAGCCAATCAAAACGAGTTCTATAAGCTCCAGTTGTTCCCTTTGTCTTTGACTGGAGTAACATTTACTTGGTATTCTGCCCTAGCTCCTAACTCTATTCAAAACTGGACTGAGATGGAGCGATGTTTGCATGATAGATTCTATATGCCTCAGCTAGATGTGACTGTGGCTGACATAATGAATCTGAGGCAGCTAGTGGATGAACCAGTGGCTGATTATTTAGAAAGATTCAGGAAATTAAGGAGCAAGTGTGCTGTGCAGCTCCCTGAGGCTGAGTATTATTCTGTGGCCAATAGCAACATTCATCCTCAGCTTAGGGAGAAGCTAGTAGGACATGATAGCACTGATCTAAGTCAGTTAGCTTCCAGGGAGGTCTAGCAGGAACAGAGGGCCTCGCCTAATCAGTGTGATTGATGTTGAGGATTCGAACTATCTATTAGATGACTCAGTCGAGCAATCGGCATAGATCATGGCTGCTGAGATATTGAGAGGAAAACCATATTCCTGCCCAGCTTTAAGACCCCCCAAAGGGAAGGAGCTGCAGGCTTCTGAGTGCAGGGTGGAATACCCGTTTGACATCTCTAAGGCAGACCAAATCTTTGATTATCTCCTGAAGGACCAACAGATTAAGCTGAACGAAGGACATCAAATCCCCCCAGCCGAGGAATTGAAAGGAAAGAAATATTGTAAATGGCATAACTCTTACACTCATGCTACTGTCAACTGTATGGTGTTCAGAAAGGCTATACAAAAAGCTATGAAAGAAGAAAGGTTTAAACTAGCCAAAAAGGAGATGACTGTCATTACTGATCCATTCCCTTCAGCTGGGGTTAATATGGTTTCCTTGTCCAGGGAAACAGTATCTGGCTCACCATCCAAAAGATGGAAACAATCGATACGTCGCCAATGGAGACAAAAGGGAGTGTTTGATGAGCCAAATGGGGCTGGAAAAGCTCTAGTTGTGTCTGATCAATCCAAAACAATAGATCGGAAACCATCTGTGCTCGACAGACTGAAGAGACCCCAGATAAGTAAGAAGGAGGAGGTCAAGAAGGATGCGCCAGCTGAACATAATAGGCCCACAGTGTTCAGCAGGTTGGAAAGGGCTCGGTCGAGGAGACAGGTTGAAGCCAAACAACATTTAGCAGACTGTGATATATACAGAGGCCCAAAAGGGAAGACTATTCTGGTCCCCAGAAACAGAGTAGATGAGGTTAAGCCTGGGGTGTTTGGTAGATTGGATTTATCAGGTGTGAGAATGAATTTTGAAAGAACAAGAAATTCTGCACTTAGATTTGGGGAAGCAACAAAGGCCCCAGGAAGGAACGCAGGAAAAAATGCAGCCGATAAGCATGATGGTACTTCGGCTAATAGAAGGCTACCTATAATGGACAAGACTCCTTTACCAGATAAAGACAAAAGAGTAGCTCATTTTGATATGGAAAAAGGCATGACTACACTAAAGATTACTGTGAAGAATGAGGAAATCATCAGGCCCAAACGTATGGTTAAACCACCAGCCGAGGTGGAAAAAGAAAACTAGTTCATAAACATAAACAAGTATGCAAAAGGGAAAGATCCTATGGTAAAGGAACCAGTGGCGATGACCAGTACTCAGAAAAAAAGGCCTAAAGGAACAAATCAGTACAACAAATGAAACAAACCTTGGCCATGTTAACCGAGGGAAAAAGAATTGATCGTGCTGAGATCAAATCTCCTAGGGTGGCCGAGATCCTATAGGCTGCTTTTGGGCAACCGATAGGAGAAACGACTACTGAGGAGAGAAAGCAGGAACCGGTCAGGAAACCAAGATTGTTTGGGAAAGGAGGAACAAGATTTCCAGGAGATGATTAATGAGTTGGAGACAACCGAATTGGAAGAGGCACCAATCATAACAGCAGAAGAGCAAGTTCCTCTAACAGTCGAGGAAACGGAGAAGGAACTCGGGATAGATCTTCTATTAGAAGATTCTGTGTTGGATTCCATACTAGGAGAAGATGGAGACTAGCCCTCGGCTAAAACCAACGTGGTGGGGCTGATCCCAAGTGAGTTCTTGGCTCGACAGGAGCAACCTGAGAAATTAGAAGGTGATGTGTTTGCTGAGGAGGTTGAATGGGCTGTGTTAGCTCCCATTCCAGAAGGGCCCAAAATGGAGTTTCCTAAACCAACAGGGGAGATGACCAAACACCTAAAACCCCTGTACATCAGGGCTCAGGTTAATGGTAAGACTGTAAGCCGAATCTTGGTGGATAGAGGAGCAATGTTAAACATAATGCCTTCAGCCACAATGAAGAAGCTAGGAAGAACTAAGCAGGATCTGATCCCCACTAATATGAAAATGACTAACTTTACATAGGATGCCACGATTGCCTTAGGAATTTTGGTAGCCGATATCACTGTGGGAAGTAAATACTTGAGCTCTGCCTTCTTTGTGGTAGATTCTAAATCCACTTACTCCATATGGTTGGGAAGGGATTGGATTCATTCCAGTCAGTGTGTGCCTTCCACTTTACATTAAATGCTAATGTTTTAGGATGGAGACAAAGTAGAGTCAGTGGCAGCCGATAAGAATCCTTTTACGGCTGACGTCAAAATGGCCGAGGCTATATTTTATTCGCCCCGGCTAGAGCCTATAACCATCCCTGAAGGATATGAAGAAGGATCATGAGAATCTTGCAACCTGACAGCCAATGGGTTTGCTGTCAGAATTTAGGCCGACTTACAGCCTCTATAATTGCTTTTAGATGAATAACAAGACTCAAGTAATTGAGGACCTAAGACATAGGCTGACATCCTTGGAAGTTGAACAAAGGGTTGGTGCGGCCATGTCTATGGAGTTAGAAGAGATCCAAGAAGAAGAATGCTCGACTGATATGCCTAAGGGGCATGAACTTGAGGAGAGGTGAGAGTCTCCAATTAGCAGGAAGATTCCTACCTTTTCAGCTGAAGATCCTTTGCTTGATGTCAACCTAGGAACTGAGCAGGAGCCGAGAATGATAAGAATAAGTGGTTTGCTAAATGAGGAAGAAAGAAATCGGCTGATCGATCTGGTGAAGAATTACAAAGACTGTTTTGCATGGGACTACCATGAGATGCCAGGACTTCACAGAGAGTTGGTGGAGCATCAGTTGCCGATTAAAAGGGATTCAAACCCTATAAGCAAGCTGCAAGAAGATTCAGCCCAAAATTAATGCCAAAGATTAAAGAAGAGAGGGAACAGCTATTTAAAGCAGGGTTTATTCGTACAGCCAGATATGTGAATGACTGTCGAACATTGTCCCTGTAATTAAGAAGAGTGGTAAGGTTAGAATTTGTACTGACTATAGGAATTTAAATCTTGTCACTCCCAAAGACGAGTATGTAATGCTTATAGCGGACATGCTTGTTGATTCTGTAGCCAAAAATAGCATTCTAACATTAATGGATGAATATTCTGGATATAATCAAATATTTATAGCTGAGGAAGATGTCCATAAGACAGCTTTCAGGTGTCCTGGTGCCATTGGGGTATTTGAATGGCTAGTCATGCCATTTGGGTTGAAAAATGCTGGCGCCATGTACCAAAGAGCCATGAATGCTATCTTCCATGAATTGATAGGAAAAAATATGGAAGTGTATATTGATGATGTCATAGTGAAATCTCATGATTTTAATCAACATTTAGTCGATTTAGAACAAGCCCTTAAGAGGATGAGAAGTCATAATTTGAAAATGAATCCTGCCAAATGTTCTTTTGGTGTATCGGCTGGAAACTTTTTAGGTTTTCTAGTGCATAAACATGGGATTGAGGAGGACAAAAACAAGGCCAAAGCCATTATGGACGCAAGGCCTCCTCAGAATAAAAAAGAATTGTAGAGCCTAATTAGTAAAATCAATTTTCTAAGAAGGTTCATTTCAAACTCAGCTGGTAAGCTGAAAGCTTTCTCTTCACTGTTAAAGTTAGAAGATGTTGATGAAACGGTATGGGGAGAATAATAACAACTTGCTTTTGAGCAAATAAAACAATGTTTAGCTAGCCCTCAGTGCTAGTTTCACCAGTGTCAGGGAGACCGTTAAAATTATATATGTCGGCTGCCCCAGAGTCAATTGGCTGCGTGTTACCACATGATGATGAGGATGGGAATGAAAGATCCATCTATTATCTTAGCCGATTTCTCAATGATCCCCAAACAAGATAAATCCTACAGAAAAGCTATGCTTGTCTCTTTTTCATGCATGTACTAAGCTGGAATATTACCTCTTGCCGAGAAAAGTCCAAGTAGTATGCAAGATCGACATTGTAAAGTACTTGCTACATAGGCCCGTCTTGCAAGGATTATTGATGAAGTGGGCCATCAAGCTAAGTGCTTATGCATTGAAATATGTGCCTCTTCGAGCAGTAAAGGGACAAGCTTTACCAGATTTCCTGGCTCAGCATCCCTGTGTAGATATTGCTGATCCCTTAGTCGAAGTGAGCCATTGTGTTAACCGAAAGCCTTGGGTCTTAGCTTTTGATGGATCCATAACTAATAAGGGAGCTGGGGCTGGAATTGCAATCACAAGCCCTACAGGAGAAAACTGGAAATTCTTGCATCAGCTGAAGTTAGGATGCTCAAACAACCAAGCTGAGCATGAAGCTTTAATCTTAGGGTTAAAAATATTGTGGTCCATGGGAGCCAAGTATATCCAGGTTATGGGAGATTCCCGGTTAGTCATAAAACAACTGTCTGGGCAATATAAGTGCATTAACCCTAATCTGGTAGAATGTTATGAAACGGCAAGTAGTTTGTTAGGACAGTTTGCAGATGTTGTGATAATGCATATACCCAAAGGGGACAATGCAGAAGGAAATGATTTGGCACAATATGCTTCTGGGTATAAGGAAACCTTTGAAGATATTCAGCCTTTGGATACTCGACTCAAGGAGCTCCTTATTGGAGAAGTAGATACAGCCGATGACTGGAGAGTTGAACTAACAAAGTATTTGTAAGACCCTTCCTCCTCTTCAAATTTCCAACTGAGGCAAAAAGCCTTGAAATATACCTTGGTAGACGAAGAATTACATAAGAGAGGATTGAAGGGAATTTTGTTAAAGTGTCCTAGCAAAGCGGAGACCATGAAAATTATAGGGGAAGCACATGAATGGATATGTGGTTCACATAGGTCAGGATTTGTGATGCGCTAGCTAATACATAAGTAAGGATATTATTGGCCAACCATTAATGCAGATTGCCATGCTTATGCCAAAGGTTGTGAAGAATGTCAAAAGCATGGGCCAATCCAAAAGGATACCAGCCGAGAAGATGCATTCTGTTGTTAAGCCTTGGCCATTCCGAGGTTGGGCAATGGATCTGATTGGAAAAATATATCCTTCATCTTCCAAAAGACACTCATTCATTATTGTTGCCACTGATTATTTTACTAAGTGGGTGGAGGCCCAGCTTGATGGTTAATATTACCCAAGCCGATGTTATCAGGTTAATTAAAAAATCAAATTATCTATCGGTATGGCATTCCAGAAATCATTACAGCAGATCAAGGCACAATGTTCATGGGAGAAAAGATGGTTGCTTCTGTACAAGAATATGGGATCAAGTTGATCCAGTCTTCACCATATTATGCATAGGCAAATGGGCAAGCCGAGGCTACAAACAAAATACCAATCAGCTTGAATAAGAAGACCATAGAAGACAAACCTAAAAGATGGCATGAAGCGTTACCCGAAGTACTATGGGCATATAGAAAATCTAAGTCTACTACGACGGGGTTTACCCCTTATCGGCAAGTCAGGATGCTGTGTTACCATTGGAGATTAATGTAAAATCATTAAGGGTAGCCAAACAACATTGCCTAACTATAGATGAATATCAACAAGCTATGTTCATGGAATTAGAATCGACTGATGAAGATAAATTAATGGCCTTAGAAAATATTAGGAGGAATAAAGAGAAAGTGGCCAGAGCATACAACAAACACGTCAAAGTCAAAAGGTTTGTTGAAGGGGATTTAGCTTGGAAAGCCATTTTACCATTAGGAGATAAAGATCCTAAGTTAGGGAAATGGTCACCAAATTGGGAAGGACCTTATATAGTTAGTCAAGTTATGATTAATGGAGCTTATCGATTAGTGAACATGCATGGTGAAGAAATGGCAAGAAGCATAAACGACAAATACTTGAAAAATTATTATCCATCAGTTTGGGACGAGTAATCAAAAAAACTTGTTCAAAATATTGACGGTTACAAGCCAACCGTCTAGCTGATTAAATAAAGTTAAAAAACAAAGGGTTTTAAGTTTGCGGATCAGCAGAAGCAGTAGCCGAGTGACCAGGAGTAGACATTGGAGCTAGATCAAGACAGGAGCATTAGCCGAGGGAACTGGTTCAGCAGCAGAAGGAGTGATTTGATAAACTGCAGTCTCGGGGGCAGAATAGCTTCCACTTCTGGCTGATTAATTATTGTATTAGTCGAAGATGGTGCCACTACCTTCTTTGCTTTAGCCAAGAGCTTCTTCAAACCTGCCCAAGCATCCTTGGTGGGGAAATCCCACGATCTGCAGCAGTTAAGGTCCTCTTCAATCTTTAATCATTAGTCTTTTATTAACACTCTGGACAACATGCACCAGAGCTCAACACCTTGACCATTAAGCATCAAGGCCCCCTTGGCCAATAGGCACCAAGGTACAACATCTTTAAACAGTTTGGCCAATAAGCACCAGAGCTCAACACTTGACCAATAAGCATCAAGGCCCCCTTGGCCATTAAGCACCAAGGTACAACAACGTGCGGTTAACATCGTTACCGACTTAACCATCTTTACGTTTGTGTTTAATTACACTTATTAAGTCTTTATTGAATTATCTAACTTGGCTTTACTTCGTTTAGTGTCTTATTTTATCATTGGGAGCAATTGGGGTGAAACACCTCTGTTCTGTCTTCAGTGTTCTGTTCTGAGCAGGGGAACACGGTCATTCTTTCCCTAGCACGGGCATGCTGACTTTTAACTCAAGCATGGCCGTGCTGATTATTGAGCACGGCCGTGCTCGTTGGAGAATGACTGTTCTGTTTCTGGGCAGAAGGGTTGAAGAACCCTTGCTAGGCTCCCTAGGGCACTCAAAGATCAATCCTATTGGTTTTCACTAACCATCAACATCAGTTTCATTATTATTAATTAATCTCTATGTCTTGTACTTATTGGGGAATTAAGCCTTTAATTCCTGTTTGCTATTAATGTCCCTAAAACACTCATAATTAAGCCTAAGGTCCTACTATACCAATAAGCATTATCCTTACCTCTCATTACTATGATTCGAGTCTTATGATCATTAGGGGTTTTATCCTTAATTCTTATAACATCATTATCAACATTCTTTAATATTTTATTAACATTGGTATCAAACACAATAACAACCAAGCCTGATCATCATCAACCAAACATGGCATTATCAAACTCAATTCACAATAGGCATGCTAACATATATTGAACACATATCATCATGAACAAGATAACAACATACAATAGCAATTAGGCAACGTATATCAAACAAGCATATAGCATACAATAGGGTCATGGGTTAACCCTCATCTTACGCTACCCCATAGCCTACATGTTCATACTAGCCCTTCTCCCCATACCTGGTATGAAGATTCCCAACAACGACGACGTAAGTAGACTAAATACGTTCCCTCGAGTAGCTTGACGAGTTTCCCAAGCCTTGGCCAATCATGAAAAGATTAATTAATTAATCCCAATATCCAAGAAAACAAGGAAAAGAGATTCATATAGCGATTTTAACATTACCTTAAATGACACTAGTGCATAACTTCTCTCCCAAACGGACGTAAGAACACTATGAATTTCAAAGGGTTCAAAGGAAGGGAAAGGGTAGAGGTTTCTGTCATACTAGGATTTCCCAAAATGCCAATTTGAGGGTTAACACTCGTAACCTTCGCTGACTCCTCTATTATATAGCTTCAGACTCGAGCACGGCCGTGCTCCCCACTAAGAACGGTCGTGCTTAACTCGAGCATAGGGTCGGGCTCATTTAAGCACGTTCAAGTAAAACCACCATCAAATGAGCACGTTTCCGACATGGCCGTGCTCCTTTTAAGCATGGTCGTGCTCGTGACTCCAGTAGCCACTGAACACGCCTAACAAGCACGGGCATGTTGACACATGAGCACGGCCGTGCTCATGCATCAGAAAGGGATTTTCAACTTAAAAATCCCACTTAGCCCCTTTTTAACATTACTTAGGCATAAACCTAGTAACTACTCAACATACAAACATATATAGCAAACATATAAAGGTGTTTAAAGACTTACACGAAAATGGGGTGTTACACTTACGGACTAGAATCTTTTTTTTTATATATAAAACTAAAATCTTTGACTAAAATCAATCATTTTGAAGTCAAATTCCACCAAAAGTACATAAGTACCAAATTCCTCAAAAATAGTTTCTTGAAAACATTGAAATACTTAAAACACAGTTTTACCGCCTTTTTATTGTATTTCAAGTTAAATTTCGTATTTTCAAAAATATAATCGTTTTTCTCAAATCCTTCATTTTCGTAACTTCAAATACCTATGTTAAAGTATTTAAATGCTAATTTCGAGCCTCATCCTATGGTTTGTACAAAAATCCTAAAACTTGACCGAACATCGCTAAATTTGAAAATCGCATAAGTCATTTTTGAATGATTTTTAAACATAATGGTCCAAAACTCATTTTGGAGTCTTAGGACACTTAAATAGACTTCAAGAATAGTTTTAAACTGTAAAAACAGTTTTAGTGGAAATTAGAACCCTTGTTCATTTTACATGTCCGATTTCGTGAAAATTCTGTTTTTAAGTCGGCTGAAACATGATTTTTGTTCTCTTAAGTCTTATACTCAAATTAAACCCAATTTAAAATCTTTAAAACATGGCAAGGCAGTTTATACTACCTTAAAAACAGTTCTGGAAAGAAATGTACTTTCTTCTTGGTTTTGTTACTTTTAATATTCATAGAATTACATAACTTTGAGAAACAATGTTGTCATGCTCTTTTTCAAGTATTGGCCGAAACCAATTCACAAGCACTAAATCATGGCATGAATTTTAAAACATTAAGCATATTTGATCATCTATGTCTAAATGAGCATATCCTGATTTTTTTCCAAGTCAACACATATCAAATAATCACATACATCCTTATTCATGTACCTACCACAATCACAATCACCAAACCAATTCCTCTAGGAGGATCACACAACCATAATCAATAAATGCATAACCCTCACACTTAGGGTTTGTAAGACAATATGCAAATACTTTAAACCACACATATATCTACATTAAGGTAAGATGGTGGTTATCTCCCCCATACCTCTTGTAGTTAATCAAACTCAAACAATTTGAAGCTAAACCACCAAGGTAAGCTCACGATTTTGTACTTGAAAACCTAGCACAATCACACAAAAATTACAAAGGGTTATACAACTAGGCTTAGACGTAACCAACAAAGGTAAATCAAGGCTTAGACATAACCAAGCGATGGATGATCAAACTAGAAAAATACCCATTTTGAAGAAAAGCTCTAAATGAAAATTTGTGTGAGATGAGATAGGCTTAGAATGATTAGAGAAGCAAGGATCTACTCTTGGTTTTCTAAGCAAGCAATTGGATCATCAAATATGGTGATGGCCAAATATGGTGCATAAGAACAAAGGAAAGGATTTGTTTCATGAACTTGGATAATAACTTAGAAGTGAAATGAAGATGAGTGGAGGTAAAGAAGTGGCCGAATTTTTCACTTGAGTGGGGGGTCATTTTGGTCATTTTAGGTGCTAACTATGGTGATTAATCATAGTTAAGGGAAGCCAGTAAATGGTGTAAAATATCTTAGATATTTTGTGAAGTGGTCACGATGACTAGGTGAGTCATCCTATGACTCATCCCATGGTGAGTCATCCATGTGACCTCACCCTCTCAGTCCTCCTGCCTACCTCTGCAATTCCGTATCCAACTTTGACTTTTTACCCGACTAGGGTTTTCGTCCGTTTTTCGCCCAAAATTCGCCCGAATAAAATATAATACTTTATTTTTTTGCGAAAATTTTAGGAATAGACTTTATCACTGAAATTATGATAAAATCTAGAATTTCTCAGTTTCGAGTCAAATTAGGGTTTCTGCCGATATAAAATTATACTGTCAATAACAACGCAGACCGGTTTCCGTCTGAGTTTTAAACCCAAAATTGAACTCTAACTTCCTACAATATAATAGGTTCTAGATATATTTTTTTTTCTCCAAAAATCATTTTCTTGATTACTGGTAAAAATATAAACAGATAAGTAATTACCGATACAGCAAAATAGATAAAACGTTGGTAAAAGACAGGGTGTTACAACACCCGAGTGGTTTTGATGGAGATGTGTTTTTGGTAAAGAGGGTAAGGGGGCTGAGTTGGCCGATACCGCGATTAAGGAATCAAAGGAGATGATTTTTATTATTTACTATATAAAAGTGATTTTTTACATTATCCAAGCTAAATAGATTATCTTAAAATCACTTTTTAGTAAACATACCCAAACAAAAACATATCCTAATTATAATCGATTATTGATATAATTTATTTTTTGCGATTGTCCCAATCATACACTTGGTAGAATATGGCACAAGTGTATTGAAACACCCTGATTTTTCTGCCTTCTAATATCGGTAATAAATGTATATATGTTTATATTTTTATCCAAGACTTAGAAAATGATTTTGGATAAACCAAGGCCATTTCCATGTTATAATTATTGTAATTTTACCGCGAACTTCCAAAGGTTTCGACTTAATTTGTGTAATTGTTGACAGGCTAACGAAATCGGCACATTTCTTACCTATTAAGATCAATTACACAATGGAAAAATTGACTGATGTTTATATCAAGGAAGTGATTAGACTTCACGGAGTACCTTCGAGTATTGTGTTAGATCGAGATTCGAAGTTCACTTCACGTTTCTGGGAAGCTTACATCAAGCTCTAGGAACCAAGTTAAGGTTAAGTTCAGCGTATCATCCTCAGACTGATGGACAAACGGAAAGAATGATTCAATTGTTAGAAGACTTGCTGAGAGCATGTGTCTTAGACCATCGCGGAAGCTGGGATGACCTGTTGCCGCTTATCGAATTCACGTATAACAATAGTTTTCATTCGAGTATAGGGATGACACCCTATGAGGCTTTGTACGGGAGTAAGTGTCAAACACCTTTGTGTTGGTACCAAGATGGAGAAAGCATGATCTTAGGTCCTGAAATTGTGTAGCAGACAACGGAGAAGGTTAAACAAATCCGTGGAAATATGAAAATGGCACAAAGTAGACAAAAGAGTTACTCGGATCGGAGAAGATGACCTCTCGAATTCAAGAAGGTGAACATGTATTTCTGAGAGTCACACTCACGACTGGGGTAGGTAGGGTTATAAAGTCCAGAAAACTCACTCCTAAATTCATTGGACCTTACCAAATTCTTCGTCGTATTGGTCCAGTAGCCTACCAAATTTCTTTGCCACCTTTTCTTTCAAACATTCATGATGTGTTCCATGTCTCACAATTAAGGAAATATATTCCTGATCCATCACACGTAATTGAACCCGATGAAGTACAATTAAAAGAAAACTTGTCTTATGAGACTTCGCCTGTACGAATCGAGGATAAGTTGATTAAGGAGCTTAGGGGTAAACCAATTTCCTTAGTCAAAGTTATTTGGGATGAGACGACCGGAGAAGCAACATGGGAAGATGAGGACAAGATGAGATTACAATATCCTGAACTTTTTCCAGGTACGTAATTTCGAGGATGAAATTTTTTTTTAGTGGGGTAGTAATGTAACACTCCGATTTTTCTGTTTTCTAATATCGGTAATATATATATATATTGTTTATATTTTTATCCTAGACTTAGAAAATGATTTTGGATAAACCAAGGTCATTTCCAAGTTATACTTAATATTATAAGGTTACGGTGAAATTTTGGGTTGAAAATTCAAACAGAACCCGGTATGCGTTTTCACTGACAATAAAAGTTTATTGCTCAGAAAACCTATTTTTGATTCGTGAAAGAAATGGTTAATGTTTATATTGTATTTACTACGATATTGGTAGTTTTGAAAATTTTCGCGTGAAAATAAAATATTATATTTCATAGGGTGAAAACTTTAAAATATCTTGAGGAAAACTTTAGTCGGGTAAACAACGTAGTTAGATACGGAGCTGAGGTGACTGATGTGACGAGCATTTATGGCGATCTTATCCAAGTCATAATGGCCATAATGGCACATAAATGCAAATAGATATTTTAGTGCTGAAATGACCATTTTACCCATGGTTTCTTATGGAAATTACAAGGCTTGCCATTATAATTTTTGGACCAAAAAGCCCTCCCCCACACGGCTCCACCTTCATTTAGCAAGACTTAGGCAAATTTTCACTCACTTTGTGTCATCTTCCTTAAGACATAAACACTTTTTCTTAAGAACTCTAAGAACACTTAAGCTTGATTTTGTGAAGAACATCATCCTTGCTATCACTTTCTTCAATCTTCAAGAGGTAATCTCTTCTCTCCATGATCAATCACGACTTCTCCTTCAATCATTTTAGTTGTTCAAGCCATGAATCATGAACTTCCATTTTCATGAAGCTTTCTTCAAAAATCTCTAGAAAATTGTAGAAAAATCCATTTGATTTGAAAGCAATTGCTATGAACTCATCATGATGCATATATTCCTCATATAGAAGCATGAACCCAAAAGAAATATCCTCCCTATTTCTTCATGCATGGCCGAAACCCTAGTTTTGGGTGTAAATGGGTTTTGTTTCAAAATTTGTTAAATGATACTTGGTTTCATCTCTTTAATCCTTATGGTCATTGAATCCAAGTTATTAGAAAACCAAAAGTCAACTTCTAACCAATTTTGCTGTTAGGGGCCGAAACCCTAAGTTCTTGGTATAAATGGATTTTGATTCAATTTTTGTCTTGTGACACTTGATTTCATCTCTATACTATATATGTTTGTTGAATCCAAGAGATGGAAATCAAGTGAAATTTCTAGCTCAATCTTTGTGTCAAGGCCGAAACCCTAACTATGTAGGTTAGGTGATTTTTTTTTTTTATTCAAATCTTTGTTGAATGATCATTGATTTTGTCATTATAATACTTAAGGATCATAAATCCAAAAATTTGTAAAATTTTAACATCCCTAGTTTGGTTAACTTGAGTAGGCCGAACCATATCATATGGTTTATGAAGTTTTTGTTGTTTGATTTTGATTAATTGTGTGATGATTTGTTGTGAAGGATAAATCATTGTTTGATTATCCTGAGTGTGCGAAGGAGACGGAGATCGAATTGGAAAACAATTCGTGAAACGAACACTTGAATCTTCGAGAGGTAAGGGGAGTTTACCTAAGGAGTTTAAGATAGCCATATGCTATCTTAGTGTTGTCAGTATTTTATCTCATGTGGTTTTCTATGGCTTTAAATTAATTACTGTTTAATTTGTTCATGTGTTTTGATGTGAGTGATTTAATTTTTGTGGTTATAATTTTATTTTAAAGTTATAACTGTTTTGCATGCAATAATTGTGATGTATGCTATACTGCGTGGCAGTGAATTTATCTGCTGTTAACTGATGGATTGAGAAACCTGAGAGTGGTCAGTGTTCAATCTAAATTGAGGATAAAAGCTTGATAAGCTTATATATTTAAGGGTAAAGGTCCATTTTGGTCCCCGACAAAAAATGTGAGGGCCATTTTAATCCCTGAAAAAAAAACTACTCCGTTAGTCCCTTACAATTACTAAGGGGGACAAGTTAATCCCTGACAATTACTATGGGACATTATAGTCCCTAACAATATTTAAAGTGAGACTAATTAGTCCTTGACAATTAGTATCGTGGGACAATTTAGTAACGAACGCTGAGTAACGGAGTGAACGTAGGGACTAACTTGTCCCAGTTAGTAATTGTCAGGGATTAATGGAATAGTTTTTTTTTGTCAGGGACTAAAAGGGCCTTTACCCTATATTTAATCAAAGTGATTAAATTGTGGAAAGTTGAATAAAAGTGGAAAGATATTATTTTAATAATATTTTATTTTCGGTGAAAGATGAGTCAATGAGTGACAGTAAGGGCGGAAACTGTGTAAAATTTCACAGGCGTTAGTTTTTCCAAAATAAATTCAATCATAATCTAAAATATTATTTAAAGTAATTAAGTTACTAAAATAATGTAATATTGACGTCGGAATAATTATTTATAGTAGAAAAGTCATTTTGAGTTATAAAAGGATTTTTACGGCCAAATTTTGAGAAAACGGTTTTATTTTTATTATGAATCTATTTAGAAAAGACTTTTAAAAGAGTTGATGTTTTTATGAGAACGATTTTCAAGAATGAAGTATTGGGAGAAAAAGGAATTTATATGTGATTTAACGTTTTGTAAACAATTTTAACGGAAAAGAATTTCTGTAAAGGAGTTTTATCCAGTGAAAATAATTACGTTAAACTTGGATAAGTTTTCGGAGGTTTGGTTTTGTATTTGTTGTTTCACTGAGTGAAATGCTTTAAAGAAGAAAAGTGAACCTAGTAACCGAGACGTCGGAGTTCTGGTGTCTGTTAAGACGTGGATCATCGATCCGTGTTATTGGACTGGTGTGTCATGTAAAAGTTTTGTGGATTCTGTGTCCTATAATTGATATGGTGAATGTTGTATCCCATATCCGCGAGCCTAAGACTTGTGCATCAGTTTAGGGCTTTGTGATTGAGCACTCGGACTGTGTGTCCTGTGTTGAGTTCAAAACACTTGGACTGGTGTGTCTTGTGTTTGTTTAAATTGGAAAAGTCTTAATATTAAATTAAGCATGGTCGTGAGCCTTTGAGCTTCGACAAGGGAAGAATGTAACGAAAAAGAAAACGAGGCGAGAATAAAAGTTTTTCTCATGCATTATTTGGCAGACATGCCATGTGTTAATTTATAGATCATTGAGTCCTGTTGTGTTGGCCAATGTATCTTTTATGGACTATGTTTCCATTAAATATGATGAGGACAATGTGTTATGGACAATGTTTCCATTTATCGCAGTAACCATTGAGTCCTGGTGTGTTGGCCAATGTGTTACATCTTTGCGCAATAACCATTGTCTTGTGTGTTGGCCAATGTGTTATATATTTGTTGGACATTGTTTTTATTTCGTTTTTACAATGATCCATGTAAAGAGCTTGATCTTCTCAAAACGAAACAGAAAGTTGTGGGATCTCCGAAGATTATATATCAAATTAGAGCCTGGGTATTGAAGTGTCATGCATTTTTTTTTTAAATCGCGATGACCGTCGGGTATGAATCCCATTGATAAAATCATTATGATGTTTGGATAATTTCCATCTGTTGTGAATATCATGTATATGCTGTTTTGTGTGTCACGCATGTGGTTATCTTATCAAAACTCATATATTGGTATCTCATCCTTGCATATTTGTTTGTTGTTTCCTCTACTGTGTGGAATATATATTTGAGTACAGATGAATCCGGACGGATGGATCTGTCCTTCTCAGGGATCAGATCTCTGACGTTTGACAACGCCGACGACGGTGGTGCTTGGGTTATTAACCCAGGAGCTCGGAGTGCCACCTACACCGGTCCTATCAGGACTATCTTGGGGACATTGGCAGCTGGGCCACAGCAGCGTATTCACAGCATGGAGACGATCGAGCTCTCACTACCTCCCATATGGATGATTCTGCAGTACTTGGTACAGTAGGGGGACTTAGAGCATCACCCTCCCCCGCTTGTTCAGCCTCTATAGCAGGTAGCTCCAGAGTCACCTCCAGGACCTATTGTGTTGGTTCCGGATGAGGTGCTTGATGAGATGGAGGAAGATCCCGAGGAGGATCTGATTGCGGATCCGGACTATCATCCTCTTGAGGATGGTGTAGCCCCGGATGTCGGAGAGGGGGTTGAGGTATCCTCTCCAGATACACCTCCTAGGGGTGCGATGTCTACACTGGACTCCCCAATGGGTTTCATTAGTAGCAACTAGCTGCAGATGTGGTTCCATTTTTGGGAATAGTAGGGTTTTTTATAGTCTGACTTTCTGGCTACTGAGAGGCATCTTTTTGAGTGGTGGTTCCAGACTCCCACTATGGTATAGTTATGTTGTTTCTAGTTTTTTTTTTTTGTTATGTCTTTATGACCCAAGAAAGTGACCTGGTAAGATGAAGGTCTTGTGTAAAACTTTTATGACACATATGTATGATAAAGGGATGTATGTTATGTGATGATGTTGTTTGTATGTAAAATAAAAGAAAAAAAATTTTATCACTATTTTTAAAAAAAATAAGTAATTAGAAAACTTTTTTTTCCCGAAAGTAACTAGCAACATTTTTTTTCTTTGAGTTTTAATTCCGCAACAAGTTTCTTAAATGTGATACCCTAAGGAGGGGGTGGCGCATGTATAGAGCCATGCTACAATTTTGGTATTTAAATAATTTGGGAAGCCTTGTTGTAAATCACACGAACAACTATATCCATATCAATCAATCCATACATTTATAATTTCCTTCTATTTATTTGTATTCAACTTACATAATTTGTAGCCTATGGTTTCTCTTCTCACTTTCTTGATTTCATCTGTTCTGATCTTTTTTTTTTTTTTTTGTCATTTTCTTGTTACTCTCTTATATTCGCATTGATGTTTTGCTTAAATATACTATTTAATATACTTAACTGTGAGAAAAATTCATTGCTCTTTTCCATCCAAGAGGTTTAAATAATGATCTAGTCGAATACAATATCTTTCCTTGTCATTAATCATTTAATTATTGGGGATTAAAGATTTGCATGCTAGCTGGTCCATTCAACAAATCCATCAAAGAAGATTTACTAATATAACCATTTTTTAATAATAATGTAATACATTATCAATTGATGGTATAAAAAAGTATACATATAAATTAAATTAAAAATAAAATATTAGCAAATAAATAAAATGCAAAATAAAATAATAACATTGATAGGATACCAGATGATTGGTAGTGGTTTTGGTGGCAACCTAGTTGGGATGATTACAACTACAGTGATGCTTTTGCATGTCATTTTGCTTAAAAAAAACAATGATAGGATATTATTATTTTAAGGTAAAGTTGTCTTTAAAATAATAATTATTCACCTTTAAATTATTTAGGGTGTGGTTAGGTAAACAAGTAAATTAAACACCTATTCAATAAGTTTTTTTTAAGAGTAAGTTAAAAAGATTTATTTTCATAAATTTATTTGATATGTTTATTAAAATAAATTAAAAAATTATAAAAAATTCATAAACTATTTTCCTAATCTTATTTTATATAAATAAAATTACATAATTTTGTATAAACAACAAGCACATAGTAATTTGAGACCTTATAAGTTTACGAGGCTATGCAGCCTATGCCCTCGTCATTTTCCACATCAATATCACGGTTTAAATTTTGGTGCTATAAGTTAAGTTTTGTCTTTCATGTTAGTCTTAAAATTGATACCATAAAAAAGGAGTTGACAAAAAGGTCTAATATGAAATACGAAATATAACGTATAGAACCAAAATGGAAAAAATAAATTATTTTAAATTTTCATTTTAATCATATATGTTATGTTTCGTCTTTCATATTTATTTTAAAACTAACCACGTCATAAAAGTTATTGAAAAAAAAACTATTATAAAAAACGAATATATTATATATGTTTAATTGTTATATTTTTTATACTATCAATCAATCACAAATCATGATATTGATAATTTTTAAGGTGATTAAGATAAGAGTCAAAGATTTTTAATAATGTATCAATTTATGATTGATCGACAGTGTAAAAAACATTTACACTTTTTTTTTACAGATAAAAAAAAAATTTGCACTATCAGTGTATAACAATTAAACTCATTATATTATATAGGATAATCATGAAAAAAAAATAGGCTTGATAATACTTTTGGTCCCTTATCTTTATTCTAGGTTTCGTTTTAGTCCCTCTTTTTTTTTTTTTTTGGTTCCATATTTGTCCTTTATCTTGCAAAGGTTAGTCCATTTTGGTCCTTTACAGCACTTTTGGACCGTTAGTTGTTGGAAATCATCTTCGATCGTCGGATTCTGGAAAAATCACACCGGATTTGGGGAAGTTGTCGAAAACCCTATCTTTTCCTCTCTACAATTTTAGGTTACTTCAACCTCTTCAATCTTCGTTTACTTCTGCACCTTACCCAAAGAATATTCTTCTCCCTCAATGACGAAGTACTCAGGTGCGCTTCTCTCTCTCTCTCTCCCCCCTCACCCTTTTTCCCATTTTTCATGAGATCAGAATTGGAAATATATGGAATTCATATGTAGGAACTACAAATTAGGCAAGGAGACATGGGAAAGAACTCACCGTCGAGGGACAACAATTGCACCCTATCAGGTTCCAGAGCTCTAGCTCCAATAAGAGGAAGCACAAGGAGAATATGCTAACAAACAAGAAATCATACCATTATAGAAATCTTCGACATCTGCAATTTTTGTTATTCTTCTTCCTTGTTTAGTCAATTTGAGCTCAATGTTCAATACTTCTCCTTCCAATCTCACTACAATTTCTTTTTCTTTTTTCTTTTTGTATTTGCTTCTCCTATGTTAACGCTAATCCCATCCCCTTTTCTTGTCTTCATTAGGGTTTTACGAATTCAGTACTATAATTGCTTGCTAGGGTTTCAAGTTTGAAAAATCCCAAATCAAACATGTCAATGGATTCAACCACCAAGCAACCATCAATGAAATATGTGATTTTGCGGAATGGGGAGGACAAAGCTGAGGGGAAGAGAGGAAGAGAGAGGGGAAAAGAGGGGGAAATAGGAAGATAGGGAGAGAGAGGAAGAGAGATAGGGTTTTTCAGCGCAGATTTCGGTGATTTTTTGCAGAATCCAGCAACCGGACACGATTTCCGGCAACTAACAATGTAAAACTAATGGAAAGGACCAAAATGGACTAACGCTTGCAAGATAATGGACCAATTCAGAACAAAAAAGAAAAAAAAGAAGGACCAAAACGAAACCTACAATAAAGATAATGGATCAAAAGTATAATTTAGCCAGATAAAAAAAGGGAAAAGTGGATACAACCCCCCTAAACTTTAGCCCATTTGCAAATAGGCACTTTCAATTATTTTTTTCTCAATTAGTCCTTAAATTCTTACTATTCATAAAATCAATCATTCAACTAATTTTTCGTCTCAATTAGGCTTTAAACTTATGCTATTAGTGAAATCAATCCTTTAACTAACAAGCCTCACGACTTTGTTCTTATTTCTTTTTTTTTTAAAACTAAAAACTTAAAAAGTACAATCAGCATATTGGACTTTGGCAAATTGAACCGTTGGATTTATTCACGTAAGTGATCTTACTGAGAGTTAACAGACATATTTATTTTACTAATATCAAGAGTTTAAGAACTAATTGAGATGCAAAAATATATAGTTGAAGTACTGACTTTACTAATAATAGGAGTTTAAGGAATATTTGAGAAGAAAAAATAGTTAAAGATGCCTATTTGCAAATAGGTTAAAATTTAGATGGTGTGTTTACACTTTTCGAAAAAATTAAATAATAATAATAATAATAATAATAATAATAATAATAATAATAATAATAATACATGAAACCAAACTAAAAACTAAAAAAACCTGTGGTTGGTCCAAGATGTAAGGGATTTGGGCACCTTAAGCAAGTGGTCAAGACTGACTCTTGTGTATAGAGAAAACCTGGTTGGTTAGGAGGGAAGAACCCACCTTGTATGCCCCCGACGGTTTCTCGATAGAGATTAGTCACTTCTAACGGTCGTGGATACTTCGTACCTATGTCATGGTAACAAAAGGGTAAATGCCCATTTTGGTCCCCGACAAAAAATGCGGTGCTCATTTCAGTCCCTGACAAAAAAAATACCCCGTTAGTCCCTGACATTTACTAATGTGAGACAAGTTAATTGTCAGGGACTAATTAGTCTCATTTTAAATATTGTGAGGGACTATAATGTCCGATAGTAATTGTCAGGGACTAACTTGTCCCACGTTAGTAAATGTCAGGAACTAACGGGGTATTTTTTTTTTGTCAGAGATTGAAATGAGCATTACAGTTTTTATCAGGGACAAAAATGGGCATTTAAAAAAAAAAAAAAAAAGGTAAAAACTAAAGAGAAGGTACAAAAATAAAATTAATAAAGAAAGAAAGAAATGAAAGCATACGGGATCAATCACCTATTTTGCCTACGGTTTACTATCATCGTACAGTTATCTTCAGCTTCTGGTGCTGGGAGGACAAAATCCTGGGAACCCTAATTTCGAGAACATCAAAAAATTCAGAGCACTCTCCTCTCGAATTCTTCCGGGTAATTCATATCTTTCCCTAATTTTTTTTTTACCTGAAATCGTCTTGTTCCTTCTTCCTTTCCCTTATGTTTCGGTCCCGATTTGACTACGTCTTCTTTTCGTTTCCCACGCGATGTTTATATTCGTAAGAGCTTGAGCGTTTCTCACGTCCCTTAAACAGAACTTGTTCGTTTCAGAATTCTGATACACGGGTCAATTGACAATAACAGATAAAAACGTTTATTGGGAATGAGCTATTGTTTCTCAATCATCTCCTTTGATATGATGTGAATTTCGCATAGTTTTTTATTTTATTTCCTCATCATTTAATATGATATGCTTATAAGTTTTTATTTTTTATTTTGTATCTTTATGGCATAGTCGAATAGACGTATTTTTAAGTAGGATTCTATGCCAATTTTGTGCCCATAGTTGTGGATTCAATATTCCCAGGGGTTGGATGTTAATTTCACACATGCTAGGTTTTGGAAGAATGATGCTTTTGAAGGGTTGGAGGGAGTTTTAGGGAAAGATATGTCCATTTACAATGTGATTCTCCGAGCATGTGTATCGCCAATATTTCTTTAAGTAGCTATAACTTGGGTTGAGGTGGAACATTCATGTTGGGGATTGACATGTTTGTTTGTTTGGTTCAATCTGACAGACGCCTTGGCATGGGTTAGTTGTGGAGTTTCTTCCACCCTTGATCCTTGAATACCCAATCCAAATCGATTGTTGGGAAATTAAAGTGTTTTTTGAGGGTGTTGTTAGAAATAGAATACTTGTTTGCTTTTTTCTAGTGATCAAATTAACATTGTTAGCCTGTGGTATTGTTGCTTTTGTATTTGTATGTTTACCCTTGCTGTGATTCCTCATAGCATTGTGACCTCTGATAGCAGTGTATGATTCCTTAGCACCTTCAAAGTACTTGTTTTCCTTATAAATTCCATTCCATCAATAATTGGGAGACTAACTTTTGACATACTTTCACATGCATTTACGTTATTGGCACTGCTAATTTCTTGATGGGATGCTAGTGGAAAAGAAGGCTTGGACCTTTATAAAGCATGCTGCCTTAGTTATGAGGAACTGAAAGTCCTCTGCTCAAAATTTGTTAGACAAAAATAATTATGCATAAGACTTATGCTTCTATAATTGGATACCTGATTGTGACATGCATATTGTAGTCCAAGGGACTGAATAATTTTGTGGTTTCATAATTCTTTCAACAGGTTTAGCATTATTGTCTGAAATGGCATCAGTGTCTAGTCAGACCCAGTTCCGTTACACACAGCCACCTTCAAAGGTGCTTCATTTGAGGAATTTGCCATGGGAGTGCACAGAGGAGGAACTGATTGAACTTGGGAAGCCATTTGGTAAAGTTGTGAACACAAAGTGCAATGTTGGAGCAAATCGAAATCAAGCTTTTATTGAATTTGTGAGGAGATTATGTTCACATTTTTCCCCGTATTTTGTTTTGTCTTTCATATTAAGCTACTGATATTAGTTGTTAATCATTTATTGTAACCTGCAGACAGATTTAAATCAAGCCATTGCAATGATATCGTACTATGCCTCATCATCAGAGCCTGCTCAAGTATGGGGGAAAACTGTATATCTACAATATTCCAATAGGCAGGAAATAGTGAATAACAAAACTGCCGCAGATGTTGCAGGAAATGTACTGTTGGTAACAATTGAGGGTGCAGATGCACGCCTTGTCAGCATTGATGTTTTGCATTTGGTAAGCAGTTACATGTGTGTCTTAGCAATATGCCAAAATTGTCATCATGTGGATGCCATTCATTTAGCTTTGTTATTAGGTTTTGTTGTGTCAGGCTGTGGAAAAATTGTTGACATGTATGTAAATGAATCAGCAGGCCCATGTCAAGGCAATATCTTCGATGGCAGCTTAGTGCTTTGGGAGAAAGAGCGCATGTGTGTTTGTCTCTTTTCTCCTTTCCTTAACACTGCCTCTTTCTTCCCCATTCTCTCCCTCAACTCCTACCATTCTTGTAGTTTAGGATGTTGCCATTTTTTCATTTGTGTATCTATGCTTCATTGTCTCATGATCTGCATTGGCATTTTGCTTGTACCATGTCTAAATTCAGTTTTAGATTCTGTTTGGTGAAATTATTTAATTTTTGTATCAATTATTTTTTGGTTGTGTATTTAACTTTTCAATTTTTATCTGAAAGTGTGTTAAAATTTCGCTTTTGAACTCTGCAATTGAATGTTGGGTTGTTGTCTGACTTCTAGCTGAGAAGCTAATTTATTTCACAAAGCCTCTCTTTGAATTGAAGGGGCAAAGTGAACGATACAATCACATTTACATGACCTTAAATCTAAGTATTATTTTTCTTGTATGTCAAGCAGTTATTTATTTGAGAAAACCATGATCTAAGATGGATTACTCACATAAACTCTGCCCCACCTCCCGGCAGCCTACCCCCAAATTTTTGGTACCGCATTAAAGACAATTGGTAGTTTCTTGAAGTTCCATTAACCCCCGGTCTTTGCTTAATTAGTTTGTTTTAGAATTTGGATTTGGGCCTAATCTATGAAGCACGGACACTGCTCTCTTATGCAGTGTCGGGGTGTCTGACACGGACACCCGTAAGACACGTGTTCGACACCCCTCAGCAGGTGTCCATTTAAAAATTCAATTTTTTTGGGCTCCGACACGGCTTCGACGTGGCTGGAAAAGGAAGCCGACACTGCTATTTGGCTTTGACACCATTTTGGACACCGCTGTTCCAGTTTTTTAAAAAAAAATCGAATTTTTTAAACTTACTCGATACGCCTCTTCTGTCTGTTGTCTCTGTTCAGTGTTGTGCCATAATCTTCCCCTCTTTTTTGTCTCTGTGTCGCCATTCTTCCCCTCTCCCGACATCCCGCACAAAAAGGAGAGTTCGTCACCGTCCTCTGTCCTGGCACCGCCGTCATCGTCTTTTCCGCACAGCAGCAAGTTCGTCGCCCTTCTCTGTTAGGGCACCGCCGTCCTCTGTCCTGCACAACAAGTTCGCCGCCGCCTTTGTTACGGCACCGCCATCCTTCTTCGTCCCGCACGGCAAGTCGCACCACCGTCCTTCTTCATCCCGGCATAGGTACGAAACACATTCCTTGTTTTCTTCTATTCTGTTCACCCCTGTTTTCAGGCTCCTACACCTCTGTTTTTTGGCTTCTGTTCGCACCTCATATGTCCTCCATGGCAGGTGTTGCTCGTGAGATTGTCCTACTATTTTGTGGCTTCTCCGTCAATCGATTTGAAGTTTCTTGCCCTAGGTTAGTCTTACACTCTTAGTTACTTTGCATTTTCTTGCTACACCTAGGCATTTTCTTCTCATTATTGGTGTCTTTGTTGTTGTTTGTATTAGTGTCTTATGGTGTTCAATTGTTTATATATATATATATATAAGCGATATCCTAATGTCCTATGTTTTGGACATTAGCCGCTTCCTGGTGTCCGTGTCGTGTTGTGTCGCGGTGTCCGTGTCGGAGTTGGTGCTTCATAGGGCCTGACTCATCCCTTAAAGCTAGCTCTACACCCCCTCACCCCTAGCACTATTGAGCTTGGTGCGTGGATAATATGGTGGGTGGCCCAACAATGGATCTAGGATTGATACCATATTAGATTTTGGGCCTAACTCAATCCCAAAAGCTAGCTCTACACCCCCTTCGAGAATGTCCTATGTTTTGGACATTAGCCGCTTCCTGGTGTCCGTGTCGTGTCGTGTCGCGGTGTCCGTGTTGGAGTTGGTGCTTTATAGGGCCTAACTCATCCCCTAAAGCTAGCTCTACACCCCCTCACCCCCAGCTAGAGCCGTCAATTTGGCCCAGCCCACCCCATTTGGCCCTAACCCACATGGGCCAGGGCCAAAAAAGCCCACAGGGCCAAAAAGCCCACCCCTGAAAAAGCCCACAGGATTAAAAAGCCCCAAAAGCCCTGTGGGTTAGGGCCAGCCCACGGGCCACAATTTTTTTATATACTTATTATTAAAAAATGTGCTCTGAAATGAAATAACACACATTATAATAGACATTAACATATGATAAGTACCCACACATGTTCAATCTTCAAAATACATAAATAATTTGGTCACAAAATAAAATGAAATAAAGGAAAATTGTAACAAGTATATGAATATCAATGGTACTAAGCTTCTACTGCACTTGGTTCAACATCAATTGGTTTAGCTTCATCTTCAACCTTCTCAGCACCTTCTCAGTACAAGTCAATGATGATCAAGCTCTATTAGTCTTCAACATCTTGAGGCATATTGGGTTTTGCTGTCTCATGATCAAAATCAACACACTCATCTTCATCTAAAACTCAATCATTTGAAACACAATTAGACAACCAACCAGATAGTTATGCAAGATAACACATAATTATAAAAGACTATAATACAAAGTCTTACCACTAGGATTTTGGGAAAATCCATGCAACCAACTCCTACTGCAAATCAACATTTGGACATGTTCAGGAAGAGTTGAACTTCTATATTTGGTAAGAACACGTCCACCAATACTGAAAGCAGATTCCGATGCAACTGTGGTAATAGGAATACTAAGCACATCTCGTGCCATTATAGAGAGGGTAGGAAACTTTTTCTCATTAGTCCTCCACCATTGAAGCACATCAAAATCTTCAATGTCATCGTCAACCTCTTTTTCCTCCAAATATTCATCCATTTCAGTCTTGCCAATGATGGCATTAGTTTCATTCTTATACGTTTTATAACCCTGCAGTATATAATATATTAACTATCTAAACAAAAGAAGAATGAAAGAAAGTAATGACCAAGTTAGCATAGAAACTTACACTAATAATCTTTGACCTCTTAGGCTGAGTCCCCTCTTCATGTGACTTGGACAACAAGCTGGATTCATTGGATGATTGAGAAAGAGAGACACTCGGGATAGGGAAATTACTTGCATATTCTTCATAAAGCCTCTTAAACTTTTCCTTCATATTCTTAAACTTATCTTCAGAGGTTGAAGGATCAACATTAGTATAACAATAATTCAAAAAACCAATCTTCAGGCGTGGGTCAAGAATAGCTCCAAAAGCTAGCACGACACTATACTCCTTCCAATATTTGTCAAACTTCTTTTTCATCCTCAAAGACATTTGCTTTATAACATCATCATCATTTTTCAAGTTCTCTTCTAAGATGCACTCAATTACCCAAACTTTCATGAAATACATGTTTGAAGTCGGATAAGATGAACCAGAGATTATATTTATCATCTCATAAAATGGTTCTAAGAAATGACGCATTTTCTCTCCTCTCCTCCATTCCTCATAAGATGGACGATATTTATAATTCCTATCCCCCGCTTCAAAAATATCGAAAGCTTTCTCATATTTGATTGCACTTTCTAGCATCAAATATGTAGAATTCCACCTTGTTGTCACATCTAGTCTCAAACCAATGCCCATGTCTATGCCTGCATCACTGACACAATCTTTGAATTTAAGCATTCTCCCATCCGATGCTCTAACATACTTAATACTCTCTCTAATTTTATAGAGTGCTTCATTAGCCACTTTTAAACCCTCTTGAACAATTATATTAAGTATATGAGCACAGCAACGTACATGAAAAAACTCTCCATTACACAACAAGCTACTCTGCACACGAAGATGATTTCTCAAAATATCTTGCATATTATCATTCGCAGAAGCATTGTCCAAAGTAATGGAGAACACTTTCTTATCAATTCCCCATTGCTTTAAGCAATCAAACACACCAGCTTCCAATTCAACACCGGTGTGTGGAGGCTTCATTCGACAAAAGTTAAGAATATTACTAGTCAATTTCCAATTCTCATCAACAAAATGAGTCGTTAAACACATATAACCCTCAGTAGTAGTTGCTGTCCAGACATCAGAGGTTAAACAAATTCTATTAGGAATCCTAGACATCATTTGCTTAAGGTTCTTCTTCTCTCTATTATATACCTTTTTCACATCTGACACAATAGTATTCCTAGAGGGCATCTCAGCATCGGCATTTAGATAATTTGCCCAATCTCTTATTTCTTCATATTCAACAAAGTTAAAAGGAAGATCGTGTTTAATTATGGCTTTGGCAAGTTTCTCACGATGAGTCTTTTGATTAATTTTTCTCAAGCAAGACTTTCCATCTTGATTAGGATTCACATCCACACTTGAGTTTCCAAGACTTTTACAAACAGAAATATGGCGACTTAAATGTGAAGTCCCATAACTATTTTTGGTTTTAGTGTTCTTGCCAATTGCATATTCACGACCACAGTAATTGCACACAGCCTTTTCAATGCCACCCTTGTCCTTGCCAATTTTTGTAAAATAATTCCAAACAGTTGAGATTTCTTTCCTAGTCCTCTCAGCACTTTCAGACACAAGAGGAGTTTCAGAAACCATATCCTCATCCACATTCACAGTGTTACTTGTATACTCCATAATAAAATTTTATAGTTCCTATGCATTAAAACAAACAATATTAAGATTTTAAAATATGTGACATTACAGTACTGCAATGATTAGGTAAGTAAGAGCTACGGCGATGTGACATATTGGTTTTGCTAAATCTCAGCCATCAAGTGATCTTTTCACTAGTAGCTAAACTTGTGCACCTATGCTGATAGTGATATGCTACGAATTGTTCACTTTAATTGCTATTTTAATGCAAGACTAGCTTGAATATTTATGTATATACGAGAGATGTAATTAGACCATGTGACTCTGCCATCTTGCTTGTGGTGAAGTTAGAGGTATGAGAATTTTGGGAGGGGATATTGACCTTTGGACAAATGTTTGAATAACCATATACACTATTACTAGATCTAAACATAAGACTATAACTTTATGTTCTCTTTTTACATAGAAATCTTTAATTCAGAGCTCCAGATTCCAGAATTGTCTTCCATGCTGGGAAGATGGTTAGGGTCAGTATTTCCTAGCTGTATGTGTATAGTAGACATTGTTATTTGTTCATGTGGGTTTCTTCTGAGACTCCTAATCCTGTGTCTTGAGCTGTTCTCCTTTAAGGCTATGTGTTTCTAATGCCAAAAGCATACTTGAATACTTTTTAAACATATTTGAACACCTTTCACTTCGACTGTTGACAAAGTTTAGTGGGTCTACTACAAGTTTACATGATCCAACATGCTATTACTAATGGCATAGCATCTTGGCACAGGGAAATATGCTAAAACCAACTAAACGGCTTGACCCATTTGATATGATTTGTGGCATGCTATTTCCAATGCTATATAGAATATTAGAATGTCATTGCAGGCCAATTAAAGATAGTAAAGTTAACACGAGAGACAACAGTTCAAAGTTTAATTCAAAGACAATATAATCAGAAGCAATATGTGACCATAGGAACTAGTGTTCATTTTATCAAATGAAGAAGATTCAAGTGAGTGTAAGAATTCCCAAACCCCATCTTCCAAAAACTCTTACAAACAAGCGAGCAAAAACAGATAATAAATCAACAATCTCCTTATGCTTGTGCTTGGTATCATGCACAATTTACCATTTTGGACTGTATACATCCATAAGCCAAAAGCCAAAACAGGGGACAATGAATATGGGTTATAAACCCCAGAATTATAAAACATCATCACACCCAGATAAAGAATCTCATTCAGCAATCATCAACCATTTTCAAATGAGTACAAAAAATCAACAAAAAAAAAGAGTATGAGATAAAAAAAAATACCTCTTTCCAGAAACAATAACACCCTTGGATTCTTTCCTTAAAAATCCAAATTCAAATGCAGAGACTCTGAGATTTAGAGCAGAGATTGAAATCTGAGAGTATGAGAGGGAAAATAACCATTAATAATTAACAAATAGATGATTAAAGAGCATAAATTCTCGATATTTGAACATCAAACATCTAAAACGTGAAGAACAACTTGTACCTGATTTAGAGTTGAAATCAAGATCGAAGTTCAGCTGATTCGGTGGAAGGGATCGAACAAAACACAATGAGAAGGCTTCGAATCGAACAAATTGAACTCAAAATCGAGTTCTGATTCTCAGTTCTACTGGAATCGAACAAATTGTATCGTCGTAGTTGAAGGGGTCGAAGGGCGTCGTTGCGGTACGAAAGAGAACAAACAGAATAGGTGACGAAGAGAAAGAACAAACAAGGAATTGGAAAGAAGGTGGGCTGACCCAAAAAGCCTCAGCCCTAACCCCCAAAAAATTTAAAATTATGGGTTGGGGCTTAAAATAAACCCACTTAAAGAGGGGGCTATATAATTGTGGGCTATTAAGGGGGGCAGATGGGGTGGGCTGGGGGCTCTGGGCCAAATTGACAGGTCTACCCCCAGCACTATTGAGCTTGGTGCGTGGATAATATGGTGGGTGGCCCAACAATGGATCTAGAACTGATACCATATTAGATTTTGGGCCTAACTCAATCCCAAAAGCTAGCTCTACACCCCCTTCGAGAATGACATCACGAATTAACATATGAGAGATACTCTACCATCTTCTTGATTTGTTTTCCGGTTTCTACATCCCATGCCCTCAAAGTTTTATCATGGCTGGCAGAGACTATCCGAGTCCCATCTATTATAGTCCAGTGAAGATCAAAAACTGCGTTCTTGCGACCTTTTAGTGCCATGAGGTTCTTGCAATCCCCATGCACATTCCAGAGGAAAATTTCTCTGTCATGAGATCCAGATGCAATGACTGATCCTACGGATTGAACTTCATGGTATATATAGCACTTTGGTGACCTGCCAGCAACATGATAGGTGATTCCACACTTGATGTCCGCTGCTTTCCATTTGGCTCGGGAGCATGAGGAGCACTATATGGAACAGTTGACCATTCCATTGGCCTTGGACCAACAACTAACAGAGTATTTTCACCTTCAGCAGGAAAAACTTGCATTTTTACTTCTGCTTAGAATTGATATTAAACAAACTTCAATTTCTATAAGCTCAAGTCTCCAACACTGAGACTCTAGGTAGTGTCGTTGGGGTGCTTCAGAATCAATGTTCGGACATAGCCTCTAGGAAGTTCGCCTAAACCCTGCACGGCACCCTCAAGCATTCAAGTAGGCTCAAACCCAAATTCTAAGATAGTATCAGAGCCTATCCTAGATCCGTTGGGTCACCCGCAGACTTCCAGTCCTGCAAACTTCACGCTCCAGACGCCCAGTTCTGGGCGTGAGGGGGGCGTGTTGGAGTTCCACATTGGATAGTGATATGGCCTGAAAAGTGCTTATAAGTAAGGGGCAACCCTCACCCTACAAGCTAGCTTTTGGGGTTGAGTTAGGCCCAAACTCAAATTCTAAGAGTTTGATTCATTTGACACCAAAATATGCAACTAAAGAAGTATTCTCTTAGTATTTCAAGGGATATATTGATTTGATTAAGCATGCATCCTGATGTTTTTGTCCAATTATTGTTTTATTTGTTAATCTATTTTGTGTTTTTCTTTTTTGGTCCACGAAATAGTGTGTTGGTTTATGTAAGTGGTGAACTGTTTTACTGATATTTGGAAATTCTAGAATCTAGATCTAGATTTGTTAATATTCCCAGTTTTCTATATCTTAGGACTTAGAAGACAGCAGACATTGTTCATTTCCTGTTCAATTAGTCAGATTCATCTTAGCAAATATCATTCTGAAGGTTTATATTCACTTGTGCAGGTTTTTTCAGCCTTCGGATTTGTGCATAAGATTACTACTTTTGAGAAGACTGCAGGATTCCAGGTTTAATATGGACACCATTATTTACTGTGGCATTTATTTGTATTCAATGGGCACAAGCTTATTCTATATATATACACAATTGTTTAGGCACTGGTGCAATTCACGGATGCAGTCACTGCCACTTCTGCGAAGGATGCATTGGATGGTAGAAGTATACCTAGGTGACAATTGTATTACTCGTTTGATGTATTTAGTTAAACTGTGTATGACATGTGGCTGCAGATGTGGTGCATTTGCTCTGTTTGGTCAAGTGTTGGACTGTTGTAACTTGTATATTCAGTTATTCATACTTCAGATTTTCTTTATCTATTATGGCTTTTGAACACTTTGTTTTTGCACTTGTTTTAATTGTATAAATCACTGAATATCTGGTATATGGTTAGGTGCATCATTGTAACTGAATCAATCATGAACGGAATATGTGCTAAATTAAAGTTTACTGCAAATTAGTAGTTATTAAAACATTCTTTGGCTCTGCTGATAAATATATGTACCTTATGGATTATTATGGCTCAATGGTTTTTTGTTTATTATGACTAATTTTAACTTTTGCTCCTTTGTATCAGGTATTTGCTCCCTGAGCATGTAGGGCCATGTACCCTTAGGATTACATATTCTGGACATACAGACTTAAGTGTCAAGTTTCAAAGCCACAGAAGCAGGTAGTGCTGATTTTTTTGGTATCATAGGCATAGAGGAACAAGTTTTTGCATGATCTTTATTGTTTTTGACCGATTCCTTCTTTTACCTGGTGGTTCTTTAACACGGTGGTTGGAATTGCATGAATCGTGATTCAAATCATGTGATTTGATGTGAGTCTTCACCCAATCGATACAGATTGCTTGGAGTTTGTTTTGTGACCAGAATTGTATGTTGAATTGCTCGAATCATGCAAGCATTGCATGAATCTTGATTTTGCTGTGATTTGGCGATACAGATCTGAGAGGGATAACAAGCCAAACGGCCACTATGGGCAAGAATCTTGCCGGCTGAGAGCTTTGTGGAGACGGCTAGGGGAAATGGAATTCTACCCACATGCAAACCAGCAGTCAAGGTGCCGAGGCATGTGGCTACTTCCGTGGTGGCGAACCCCTGGTGGTTTGATGGTTTGGCACCAGCGGTGAGGGTGGTTGGGTCGGTGGGAGGCGAAATGCACCTCAGATTTAGGGATCTGAGTTGGAGAGTGGTAGAGAGAAACAAGAAGCAACTGTGAAAATTTAGAGTTTCTTGCATAAGAAAATTAGAGAGAAGAGGATGGAAAAAAACCTGATAATTAATGTGTAATGCATAAAAAATAATGAAATAAAAATGTAATAAAATTAATGTACATAGGAAAAGAGAAAATAAAAATATAAAGAAATTATGTTCATAGAAAAGGAAATAATAAAATCATATATTTCTATACTTTTTATAGTTTTATGTGAAAAATATATTATATGTTATTCTTAGTTATTGATAATGTATCTTATTTTTTGCGATATGTTTCGATTCATGATTGAGAAAATATGCTTTCTGATTTGCAATTTAATACCCAATTCGGTAACCATGGTTTTTATTTATCATTTGTCATGGGGGGTTCTACATTTCAACCTTTATATAAGGTTTTCAGCCCCTTTTTTTTTATGGTAGTAATCATTCTTTTATAGTTTTTAATTATCATAAGTCTTTTTCAGAGACTACACTAATCCTTACCTTCCTGTTGCACAATCAGCCATGGAGGGGAGTGGACAGGTAATATTTTGATAAATTAGATTTCGTTGTTTTCTTTTATGACCTATTTGAATGTGCAAATGAAGCCTTCCAAATTGCTTCTGGTAATAATCAGTAAGGTGTGCCTACTGCCAAGGGGCTGCTATTCATAATGACTTATGATGATTGTGTTTTTTTAAATTTATTCATTATTGTTGCAGTCCATGATGGGTTTGGATGGGAAAAGACTGGAGGCCGAGAGTAATGTTCTTCTTGCATCTATTGAGAACATGCAATATTCTGTAACCTTGGATATCTTGCACATGGTACTTTAAACCGTGTTGGGGGTCACCTTTTTCCAATATTATTAATATTGATTGACAGTACTATTTAGCTAATAGTAACTGCTTTTTTTCATATTTTTTTCTTTTTGTGAAAGGTTTTCTCTTCTTTTGGACCTGTCCAAAAGATTGCAATGTTTGATAAGAATGGTGGTTTACAGGCTCTGATTCAATATCCAGGTTAGGTTGGATTCTTTGAATGGCTTATTTCATCTTTGTTTTGATATATTTATTATGTGTGTACTGTTGATTATTGGTTTGTATGCAATTCAGCGTTCTTGTCAGTATTCTCTATGCTGCCTAGGTTTTAAACATTATATTTGGGGAAGTATCTGAATGCGATTCTGTGTTGCCTAGTTCTGTGAAAATCTGGTACTTCTGATCTAATGAATTGATGATGAAAGGGGCAATTGTTACTGTGTAGCCTTGTTGTTTACAGTTTTTTATGGAATTTCTGCACCTTGTGATCTAAAAAGCTAATGTTACTTGTAAACAGAAGTGGTCCATCGGCGAGATTGATTTATTTTGGATTGAAATCTGTAAGAAAGATACTTCTTGCTGCACCTTCTTATTCTTCTCCTAATTTTCCCTTTAGGTTAATAATTTTCCAAAGATACACTGGTTTCCTTAAGGATTATAGGTTTTACTTTGCTGGGATCTCCTCAGCAATGTGCACTAGTCTGATACGTTTAATAATATATGCAAATCAGGCATGTTAGCGGGACCAAACACAATTATATAAGAAAGTTAAAAATATATTTTAAAAATGTAGGAAAAAATTCAAAGGGATGTCTTGAGCCTTGGGGGCCGTGCCCCCACAAAAGCTGTTTGCATAGCTATTTTGACATTATTTATAATTAGAAACATTTTACTTGCCTTGTTTTATTTTACAAGTAGACATGATATTTTGAGATCTTGACATGCTATGGCCTGCAGATATTCAAACGGCCATTGTTGCCAAGGAAGCGTTGGAAGGACACTGCATATATGACGGAGGTTTCTGCAAGCTTCATCTCTCATATTCACGACATACTGATCTTAGTATAAAGGTAACCAACTTACACAGCCTGTGGAATTAGGATTCTTGTCATTTTTATAATGCTTAAATGAGTATAGTGTAGTGGAAAAACATAGTATAGTGAATAGGAGATCTGGTTGTGTGCCGGGTGTCATTGGTATTAAATATTGTTAACCTTTTTTCAAGCTTTCAGCAAGTATGAAACCTTTTTTGTTTAGTCACTTTATTGTAATTCTGTGGGTGCCGGGTGTCATTGGTATTAAATATTGTTAACCTTTTTTCAAGCTTTCAGAAAGTATGAAACCTTTTTTGTTTAGACACTTTATTGTAATTCTGTGGGTATGATGTTTTAGGATTTGTGTGATTGCAGGTCAATAATGATAGAAGTAGAGACTATACCATTCCTAACGCACCTGTAGGGAACGCTCAGCCCTCAATTTTAGGGCAACATGTAGTTCCCATGGCGGGTCCTCCTGCTCAACAGTACAATGGGGCTCAGTACGCTCCAATTACTGAGCAGACTCTGATGCCTCATTCTCAGGCTGGATGGACAGCTCCACCAGTAGTACAGCAATCTATGCCACAGATGCATAATAATATTTACATGCCACCTGGTACGATGCCACCCCAAACTGCCCCTGGAATGATGCAGTTTCCAAGGCACATTCAGTAGCAGCATGTATATCCCATGTCTCAAATAGACCAACAGTAGGCCAACAGAGTCAGCGAATCTAGAAGTGAGGACTATCATTTAAATTAGGGCTCGCATATGGTGAATCTTGGCTACATTTGTTGACGTGATTCTGAATCCCAAATTGTCTATTTCTCGTCTGGCCCCTTTGTTAATCGAGATTTTGAATGTGTAAGCAATTGATCAATAACTTGTTTCCTTGTAACTTTGAACAAATCACTCATTCAATTTTTGCTTCCATTGAACTTCGCTCCTGATTTATATTGGCTTAGTTTGGTAGTTGTTTGTGCTTTTCAGAAGCTGCTTTTAAAACTCAGCAATTCATTTGATATGAAGAGAATCATGAGTTTGACTACCGAAGATGCCATGCATTTTTTAATGTAGGAAATCCACTTTCAACAATAGATGGGTGGTCAAAGGAAAAAGTAGTTTTGAAAACAAAAATCCAAATTTTATTTTATTTCGTTGTGTGCATTTTATTGTTGGTATTTTATTTACTATTTACTATTTTGTCTATTTGAGTAATGTTTGTATATTTGATTGGTAATTTTGGCGATATTATATCGATGTGTATATGTTGTACATAAGTGTAAATATACATAAAATGCAAAAGTAAATTAAAATGAAACCAAAATGTAAAGTATTATTTTGTTATAATTATTATCTTCTATTACATACTCGAATCTCTTAATTGAGGGGTCAAATAGTGATTAGATTTCAAGAACATTTTGCATTTCTTTGCATTTTATAAAAATAAATTTACATTGTCATTATTTTTAGTTAAACATCAGTAAGGCATACCAATGAAATAGATCAATGTTAACTTCTCAATTCTCTGTAAATCTCATTATTAAAATCCTTAGTTTTTGAAAAATTACAAAGTAACATATACAATATCATTTACAAATATGAGATATTCATTATCTTAATAACTAATA